>CAXHUL010000338.1:0-51577 GCA_964019695.1 Loripinus fragilis | reverse complement strand
CCTACAAGTACAAATTGACAGATAAACAAACCTCATAGAAAGATATGATTATAGGCATTAACCCTTTTCATTCTGATAGATAATCCCATACATATTGATACAATAAGTATGGAATAGTCCATTTTGTGTTTTAAGAGGTTGCCCCTCAACACTTTTATTAAATGATGCATTTCTGTTCCTGGAGATTGTATTTACCTTAGCAAACTGCACTAATCCTGAAGAAATGGGTTATCCAACACAAATTGTAATTGTCTTAGCAAACAGTGTAGACCCTGAAGAAATGCAGCCTTTTGCGGCATTTCATCTGACTCTTCAATGTTTGCCAAAGTTTCTATTTACCAATGTCAATAATGAGGTTTAGGGTAAAAGACAAACTTTTGCAATATGCCTTTTAGTATTGCTGCTAGAAAACCTCTCTTTTCAACCAAGTATGGCTACACACAGCCTCTCGTAAGTTTAGCCATCATAGACAGGTTTAGTGAATATAACAAAGGTGCTGAGACGAAATTACATAGACACACACACATTTGCCATTTTAATTAAGTGCCACATTCAGAGACTAGAATTTATAATTGTACAACTGTCACTGGATACAAATTCTTTGCTTCACGTCACCGCCATCTGACATAATGTCAGAATATATAAAAATCCCTTGATATGTGCTTGTTTAGCCATAGTATGATTAAGATTATCTTCAAAGCACTTGTAGAGTTAAAAATAGGAAACTGGTAGCCATTACCAATGCATAAAGAGCTATCATTATATAAAAGATAACAAAATCACAGTGTTCTGGGAAAATCCCGCCACAGTAATGAAATTTGCTCTGAAGCATTGTTCCATGATTGTTTGTATATTCTTTTCACTTGCCATTCCTTTTGGCCAACTTAGTCCTATACTGTTATAGTTTATGCCAAGTGGGACAGAAATTTGGTCCTGTGCTAACTTTGTGACAATTTTTTCATTTACATTTCTGCAATAGGCCAGCTGGTACAGTTTTTATTGTCATTGTCTTTTTCACAATAATTGCTGCATTTACCCATCATGGTCCTCAAAGCCGCTGTAGTCCTCACCACTTCTGTTGCATTCTGGGTTGATGAAGTATCTGTGTTTTTGCCATCTTCACGAATGTTGCCGTACATATTCCGGTTGTTGTATTCACAGCTGAAGAAATCTTCTTCGACTACACTGAACTTTTAGCTATAGTACTTGTTACCGTATGTGCGGTCCTCATAGCTCTTGCATTCCTTATCATCTATAATGTCCCCTTAGTTGTAGCAGTCCTCACCGCCTGTATTGTCCTCAATACCATATAGCAGTCACCATCACCGGTAATGTCCTTATAGTTGTAGCAGTCCTCACCATCTGAGGACATATTGTCCTCAATACCATGGCAGTCCCCATCACCGGTAATGTCCTTATAGTTGTAGCAGTCCTCACCATCGGAGGACGTATTGTCCTCAATACCATAGCAGTCCTCACCGCCTGTATTGTCCTCAATACCATAGCAGTCCCCATCACCTGTAATGTCCTTATAGTTGCAGCAGTCCTCACCGCCTGTATTGTCCTCAATACCATAGCAGTCCCCATCGCCTGTTATGTCCTTATATTTGCAGCAGTCCTCACCGCCTGTATTGTCCTCAATACCATAGCAGTCCCCATCACCTGTAATGTCCTTATAGTTGCAGCAGTCCTCACCGCCTGTATTGTCCTCAATACCATGGCAGTCCCCATCGCCTATAATGTCCCCTTATTTGCAGCAGTCCTCACCGCCTGTATTGTCCTCAATACCATAGCAGTCCCCATCGCCTGTAATGTCCATATAGTTTTAGCAGTCCTCACCGCCTGTTTTGTCCTCAATACCATATCAGTCCCCACCGCCTGTTATGTCCATATAGTTTTAGCAGTCCTCACCGCCTGTTTTGTTCTCAATACCATGGCAGTCCCCATCACCTGTTATGTCCTTATAGTTGTAGCAGTCCTCACCGCCTGTATTGTCCTCAATACCATAGCAGTCCCCATGGCCTGTAATGTCCATATAGTTTTAGCAGTCCTCACCGCCTGTTTTGTCCTCAATACCATAGCAGTCCCCATCACCTGTAATGTCCTTATAGTTGCAGCAGTCCTCACCACCTGTATTGTCCTCAATACCATGGCAGTCCCCATCGCCTATAATGTCCCCTTATTTGCAGCAGTCCTCACCGCCTGTATTGTCCTCAATACCATAGCAGTCCCCATCGCCTGTAATGTCCATATAGTTTTAGCAGTCCTCTACGCCTGTTTTGTCCTCAATACCATAGCAGTCCCCACCGCCTGTTATGTCCATATAGTTTTAGCAGTCCTCACCGCCTGTTTTGTTCTCAATACCATGGCAGTCCCCATCACCTGTTATGTCCTTATAGTTGTAGCAGTCCTCATCGTCTGTATTGTTCTCAATGCCATTGCATTCTCATCGCCTGTTATGTCCTTATAGTTGCAGCAGTCCTCACCGCCTGTTTTGTCCTCAATACCAAAGCAGTCCCCATCACCTGAAATGTCCATATAGTTTTAGCAGTCCTCACTGCCTGTATTGTTCTCAATGCCATTGCATCCTCATCGCCTGTTATGTCCTTATAGTTGCAGCAGTCCTCACCGCCTATATTGTCCTCAATACCATAGCAGTCCCCATCACCTGTAATGTCCTTATAGTTGCAGCAGTCCTCACCGCCTGTATTGTCCTCAATACCATAGCAGTCCCCATCGCCTGTGATGTCCTTATAGTTGTAGCAGTCCTCACCGCCTGTATTGTCCTCAATACCATGGCAGTCCCCATCGCCTGTTATGTCCATATAGTTTTAGCAGTCCTCACCGCCTGTATTGTTCTCAATACCATAGCAGTCCCCATCGTCTGTTATGTCCTTATAGTTGTAGCAGTCCTCACCGCCTGTATTGTCCTCAATACCATGGCAGTCCCCATCGCCTGTTATGTCCATATAGTTTTAGCAGTCCTCACCGCCTGTATTGTTCTCAATGCCATTGCATCCTCATCGCCTGTTATGTCCTTATAGTTGCAGCAGTCCTCACCGCCTGTATTGTCCTCAATACCATAGCAGTCCCCATCGCCTGTAATGTCCATATAGTTTTAGCAGTCCTCACAGCCTGTTATGTCCTCAATACCATGGCAGTCCCAATCGCCTGTTATGTCCTTATAGTTGTAGCAGTCCTCACCGCCTGTTTTGTCCTCAATACCATAGCAGTCCCCATCGCCTGTTATGTCCATATAGTTTTAGCAGTCCTCACCGCCTGTATTGTCCTCAATACCATAGCAGTCCCCACCGCCTGTTATGTCCTTATAGTTGTAGCAGTCCTCACAGCCTGTTTTGTCCTCAATACCATAGCAGTCCCCATCGCCTGTAAAGTCCATATAGTTTTAGCAGTCCTAACCGCCTGTATTGTTCTCAATGCCATTGCATCCTCATCGCCTGTTATGTCCTTATAGTTGCAGCAGTCCTCACCGCCTGTTTTGTCCTCAATACCATAGCAGTCCACATCGCCTGTAATGTCCATATAGTTTGAGCAGTCCTCACCGCCTGTATTGTTCTCAATGCCATTGCATCCTCATCGCCTGTTATGTCCTTATAGTTGCAGCAGTCCTCACCGCCTGTTTTGTCCTCAATACCATAGCAGTCCCCATCGCCTGTAATGTCCTTATAGTTGTAGCAGTCCTCACCGCCTGTTTTGTCCTCAATACCATGGCAGTCCCCATCGCCTGTAATGTCCATATAGTTTTAGCAGTCCTCACCGCCTGTATTGTTCTCAATGCCATTGCATCCTCATCGCCTGTTATGTCCTTATAGTTGCAGCAGTCCTCACCGCCTGTATTGTCCTCAATACCATAGCAGTCCCCATCGCCTGTTATGTCCTTATAGTTGTAGCAGTCCTCACCGCCTGTTTTGTCCTCAATACCTTAGCAGTCCCCATCGCCTGTTATGTCCATATAGTTTTAGCAGTCCTCACCGCCTGTATTGTCCTCAATACCATAGCAGTCCCCATCGCCTGTTATGTCCTTATAGTTGTAGCAGTCCTCACCGCCTGTTTTGTCCTCAATACCATAGCAGTCCCCAAGGCCTGTAATGTCCATATAGTTTTAGCAGTCCTCACCGCCTGTTTTGTCCTCAATACCATAGCAGTCCCCATCGCCTGTAATGTCCATATAGTGGTAGCAGTCCTCACCGCCTGTTTTGTCCTCAATACCATAACAGTCCCTATCGCCTGTACATGTTATGTCCTTATAGTTGCAGCAGTCCTCACCGCCTGTTTTGTCCTCAATACCATGGCAGTCCCCATCACCGGTAATGTCCTTATAGTTGTAGCAGTCCTCACCATCGGAGGACGTATTGTCCTCAATACCATAGCAGTCCCCATCGCCTGTTATGTCCATATAGTTTTAGCAGTCCTCACCGCCTGTATTGTTCTCAATACCATAGCAGTCCCCATCGCCTGTAATGTCCTTATAGTTGTAGCAGTCCTCACCGCCTGTTTTGTCCTCAATACCATGGCAGTCCCCATCGCCTGTAATGTCCATATAGTTTTAGCAGTCCTCACCGCCTGTATTGTTCTCAATGCCATTGCATCCTCATCGCCTGTTATGTCCTTATAGTTGCAGCAGTCCTGACCGCCTGTTTTGTCCTCAATACCATAGCAGTCCCCATCGCCTGTAATGTCCATATAGTTTTAGCAGTCCTCATCGTCTGTATTGTTCTCAATGCCATTGCATCCTCATCGCCTGTTATGTCCTTATAGTTGCAGCAGTCCTCACCGCCTGTATTGTTCTCAATACCATAGCAGTCCCCATCGCCTGTTATGTCCTTATAGTTGCAGCAGTCCTCACCGCCTGTTTTGTCCTCAATACCATGGCAGTCCCCATCGCCTGTAATGTCCTTATAGTTGTAGCAGTCCTCATCGTCTGTATTGTCCTCAAAGTTGCAGCAGTACTCACCGCCTGTTTTGTCCCCAAACAGCAGCATGCCATTTTTTTACTTTAGCAATTGTTTTTATAACAAAGGACACATATATGTTTTAAGATGAAGTACAAACCGAACAATAGGCACCCAGCTAGGACACAGGTAAGTAGTCTGATCAGTCTCTGCAAAATGATTTAAGGCCTGTCAAGGTCCAAGGCCAATAGTGAATCTGATGAGACCTGCAAGGCATGGCTGATGTACCTTCACTGTGTGACCAGGTCATTTGGGTTTTTTTTCCATACCACTGTCCAGTTGAGAAAATGTCTATGGGAAGGCACACAAGATTTTGGTCCTTACCACATCAGCAAGGAGCGAGGGTTCAGATTAACCTGAGAAAATAAGCATAACTCATAGAACCCCTATACAGTCAGAGTGTACTGCAGCATCTGGCTTCGTTATATACTCTATTTGAGCATCCTATAGACAGCTTATTTTCTGCGATGAATTATGATATTTCTCTTAAAGAATCTTTTGTGAGGTATTTATGAACACAACAATTAGCACCTATTATCTACAGTATGATAAATGTCTTGCTTGTTTTAATCATGATTGGAGAAGCTAAGATGTCATATGAAAATCATATGTCAATTAAGTTGCAAGCCGATTTATTCAATACATTAAATGTGTTCAAACCATAACAATTTGAAAAATTAAATTGGATTTTATACAGACAAATGCGAATGGCTGTTGAAATTAATGTCACTTATGCTGTGCATGAAACATAATGGAATTTTAGCATGTATCCTGGCGGTTTATCTGCACCATGCACACTGCACTGCGCATGTAAGTAATCTTTCTTCCATTGCTGCTTAATCAGGAGCGAGGAACTTTCGCGTTTTCATAACAACAGACATTTTAACGGCTATATACTTTTGTGGATGTACACTGACCGCAAAAACGGCTTACTTAAATCACGTGAAATCGTTCGTTGGTTTACAATTATAGCTATTTCTAGAAAAGCAATGGGATGTAGGGTTAGGGAGGATACAAAGGCGCATTCCCAAGCAGCTAGCTCGGACTGTTCTAAATATCTGTCTGTTTAATGATATTTCAAACAATAAATCACAGTGAACCAATTATATGTTGAGCTCTAAATAAGAGGTGGCATAAAGAGAAGCATTGAAAACTAAGGTGAGGGAGGAGGGGGATTACACTGCAATTTCAGTTAATACGGTGGATGATAAAGTTTTAACTAATATGCCTTCACGTTCCAGTGAAAGCAGATTCTGATATTTCATTAAAATTGTCTCCAAATAATTATCAATTACAAAGCTATATAGCCAGACAGCCAGATTTTGTTATTAAGTTATAATCATTAATTTTATTGCATCTCAAACTGGACTAAATAACCCTTTGAGGACTGGAAACTCATAAACGGCAAGCATGGCAAACAGTCAAGACCTCAGATAAAAAGCAGCATAAGGCAGTATTTCATCAGTTTGCACTGTTTGCTAGACAAAATCGGTCTTCAGAGAAAGAAAAAATATTTTATTAATATTATAACCTGTGATCCCTCAATATACAGTGGCCCATACTAAAGTTACTCTATCGCATTTCATGGAACATTCCCTTGGTCTTAAAAGGTTAAATTCAAAAGTTGTTCTCAGCTAAATGGTAAAATCCATTGATTTCATTTTTCTTGTACTTTGTTGGCCAGTTTTTCATCACCATTGTCTTTACTGTAACTCCGCATGCCACAGAGGTGAGCTTGGAGAAAATCATATGCACTAAGGCAAGCTGTATTTTCAGGGAAAATAGTCAAACTGCCACCATTTTGTTTGTGCCGCCATGTTCTTCCCAGCAGAGTAAATATAGAGGAATACCATACTTTACCTGTCCCATGGGTATCTATAAAACAATGGAACACCTCATCATAATTTAAAACAAAAATTGTTAGGTGCCCATGAGCTTAAACTAGAAATGAGTGTTTGTTTTCATGACTACCTTTGCAGAGCAGGGCTGTAGGCTGTTACAGTGTCATTCCATGGAAGTCTAAGCCAGGGCTGGAAAATTCTACTCGTCGGATCGCCATGGCGGGTCCAAATTCTCATGGACAAGTGAACTTTTTAATCTGCTCATCCTTAAGGGTGTGTGAAAATTGTTTTCAGAAAACATAGTTTGCGGTCTGTACCGTAGAAACAGAAAAGAATCATATACACAATTTGATTTAATTTAACTGGAAACATCATAAATGATTCATTAAAACTATGTTTGTCAAGAGCAAGGCTTTCCATCGGAAGGAGGCAGACTGTGTATCACATACAATAATAAATATCTGTAGTGTATTTTCATTCCGAAAAAAATTACAGCCAGTCAGGTGATTCCCTCGTTGGAAAAAATATTGGAAAAAAAAAGATAGAATGAGGGATCAAAAGGAGCAGATGACAGCAAATTTGGGCCAAAACAAGGTGGTAGGGTTTGTGGAAAACATGTTAAAGCAAACTGCTGAACAAGCAAGAGTAAATGAACTTTGGCAGGACTATAAGGCAGCAAGTTTTGAAAGGTTTTGACGACGATGGAACTCTGTGAGACAGCAGATGCTTTATTTTGCAGAATTTGCCATAAATTCCCTAAACAAATATACATCACTGTTTTAATATCATTTCAACATTTTCTATTACCCTCTTTACAGTATGAAATGAACGGTAAAAGGTGACTACATCTATATGGTCAGATTATTTTGGTTTAAAAATATTCTTTGGCAATTTTATGAAGGACGAGCAGAATCATGTAAGGACGAGTATAAATTTTATGGCACTTGTGCCATGGGACAAGTGGACTTTGAAAAAAAAGCTAGCCCTGTATGCTCATTATTGAAAAAGTTAAAATTGTCGAGAACTCCAAAAACACTTAAGATTGAGTTATAATCCTAACGCACTTCATTTTTGCATAATCAGATCTATCTTTTTAAAATTTCAGGTCATAATACAACATATTACAGGTAAGCTCTGGAAAAACATTGCAATTACAAATGAGGAAAGGATAATAACTAAATATACAGCAGATCAAATTATTTGTCCTGTGCCATACAGTTCTCAATAAAATCTTTCTGCCGATTATGAAGTTTCAAGTCAATATGTTTAAGAGTCAAGGAGTTGTGCTCTGGACAGATCTTTTAAAAGGACCTTAAGATGGACAAAAAGGGAGAACTCACAAATTCTAAATATAAAACAGATAGAGTTCTGGCTCTTCTTTACTTAAATTTTCCTCAACAAAATTGATCTGCATATGAAGCTATGAAGTATATATCAATGTGTTCAAAGGTTAAAAAGTTATGCTTTGAACACAGCTTACAACCTATACTATAAAACCTGGATGAAGGTTTCTGCTCAATGACAGAGGGTGTTACCCTATCACCCACCCTGTCCTCTAACAGAGCACCATGTCATGTAATGCTCACCAAGCACTAATAACCCTTGTATACTACATGCCCTTTTTTAAGAATCAATAAGCAGGTTAACAAATCTTTAATCTTAACAGTCCTATGACCTTGAGATTGAGGAAAATGTAATTAAAAGATGAACACTTCAAATATATGCAATGATGATATATTCATGAACCCTTGGAATGATACAACCGAAATTCTATAAATACATGTAAAAATTGAGCTGAGTCTTTAACCTTAACATTTGACACTTACAAATATTTAAAGTCTTGATTAAATAAATCTAGCAAAATAGTGACTTAAGCTTCCAAATGTTCTGAATAATCAACCTTTACATTTTCTAGAAAAGTAATGAGGATCAAAGGACCAGTGTCTATAAGGCCTGTTTCACGGCCACTATGAATTTCCTTTAAACTTTGTGTAATAAAAGTAGTATGTCTTAGCTGTAAAATCCTGAAATGTTGGATCAATATATGAAGTTTTCTGAGTTGTATATTCATTTGAAATGGGTGGGGTAATTCCACCCCAAACAGGGTTATGTAACGATAACGACTATATATTTATAACCATATGTAGCTGGGAGTCAGCCATTTCAAGAGTATTAATGAGATATCAGATATAAAAACTGACACTTATAATATTTTAAAATATTTATAAATTATAAGTATATACTCGCTTGAAAGTCACACCAAAATTTTAGTATTTTTCCTCTCCAACTTTGCGAAAAACCACAACATCTATTTATGCTTGAATGGATTCAATTGATGTTTAGAGATTACATAGTATATAAGATGATAATTATAAAATTATGAAGAATTGTTTCCATGGTGATTACTTTAAGAGTTATCTGCCCGCAAAACCAGGGATTTTATTTTTTTCTTTATTTTTTTAGAGTGGGTATACATGCATTAGAGATTTTAGATACACAATTGCTTCTGAAAAAAACAATGATTGGTCATGGCGTGTAGAATTAAACTAAGGTTTCAGAAAGCTGATATGACCTTGTGGTCAAAGGTCAAGGTCACTAATACTTAGAACTTGTCCATGGCTTAAAACGTGAATACCTCTTTCATTTTTTGACCTAGTGTGAACATATTTGCAAAAATGATTGACTATTATGTGTAGATTACAACAAATGTCTCAGAATATGGATTCGACCTTGAAATCAAGGGTCAAAGTCAAACATTCTTAAAAACTGTCACATTGCTTATAGTACAAACTCCTCTTTTGTGTATTCATGGGATGTGTTCCTATTTAGCACAATAATTGCGTCTGATGTGCAGATTAAAACGAAGGTTTCAGATAGCTGATTAGACCTTGTGGTCAAAGGTCAAGGTCACACATACTTAGAACTTGTCTATGGCTCAAATGCGAATTCCTCTTTCATTTTTTGACCTAGTGTGAACAGATCGCTGATATGACCTTCTCACATACTTAAAACCTGTAATATTGCTGGAAACGCAAACATCTTCATTTATTTTGACCTAGGGTGTTCATATTTGCCACAATATTTGCATATCATATGTTAATTGCAACAAACGTCTCGGAATATATTTATGACCTTCAAGTTAAGGGTCAAAGTCAAATATTTCTTAAAATCTGTCTTACGGCTCTTAACACAAACTCCACATTTGTGCATTGATGGAGTGCCTTCATATTATGCACAATGATTGCTTATGAAGCGTAGTTTAAACCAAGGTTTCATATTGCTGATGTGACCTTGAAGTCGCACTTGTATAGAAACTATATACAGCTCAAACAGTGAGCTCCTCTGTCATTTCTTGAGCGAGAGTGTTCATATTTGATTCCCTACAATGTATTGAATATTTGATTTGATCCTGTTCATCCCAGTCAATATTTTTTCAGTCAAGTCATATCAGGATGGGTCTTTCTTGGGTTGAACTGGCACTTAGCAGGATTCAATGTGTCTTGCCTGTCATGTCTATTTCTTGCACCTGTTGGGAAAGGGCTGACCTCTTGGCTCCCTTGTATGTGACGTTTTTTTGTTGTTTTTGTCACCTTACCATACCGTGTCCTGGGTCATGTGTGTTACTTAATTGTATCGATTCCTTACCTTTGCCTTCTTCTTTACTTTGCTCAGGAACAATATGCAGTTTCACCTTTGAGACTCAAACCCACAACCCTTCTATCTCGACTCAAGCATTCTACCACTGGGTACTGCACTCGCATATTGTGCGGTGAACAGATGAAAGTTTCAGATTACTGCTATGACCTTGGAGTAAAAGGTCTAGGTCAATATATCTTACAAATGTTGATGTGAATTCCTTTAATCATTTTTGTTAGAGGATGTCCATATATACCAAAATGATTTCTAAAGGTGGATACAATAAAATGAAGGTTTCAGAGCACCAATATGACCGTGGGATCAAAGGTCAAGGTATTTAGAATCGGTCCTACGGCTCGCAACATGAACCTCTGTATTCTTTGATAGAGAATCTATCGATTCAAATGACCTATATATATTATCAGGTTGTTTCGCCTCTAGTGCCACTCCTCTTACTTTTTTGATGGAGGATATTCATATTTGCAACAGTGTTTGCCTGAGGTATGTAGATGACAAGAAACTCTCTGTGTTCCAGTCAAATGCCAAATATTTAAAACTCAAAAATATTCAAAAATATTTAAATTCTGATTCTATGGCTTGTAAAGTGAGTATCCTTTACTAGTTTGTATGAATATAATATATATTTTGTACACTTATTGCCTAAATGTGTAGATATCATCAATGGTTTCAGGTCGCTGTTATGATATATTATTCAAATGTCAAGGTCAAAATATTAGCATTTAGAGCAATTGACAGGTTTTAAGTATGTGTGGCCTTGACCTTTGACCTAAAGGTCATATCAGCTATCTTAAGCCTTCATTTTAATCAACACATTATATGCAATTATTGTGCTAAATATAAACACACCTCATCAATGCACGAAAGAGGAGTTTGTATAATGAGCAGTGTGACAGATTTTAAGAATATTTTTGACTTTGACCCTTGATTTCAAGGTCATATCCATATTCTGAGACTTTTGTTCTAATCTACACATGATATGCAGTTATTGTAGCAAATATGAATATGTGTAGTCAAAAAATGAAAGAGGTATTCGCGTTTTGAGCCGTAGACAAGTTTTAAGTATTAGTGACCGTGACCTTTGACTTCCAGATCATATCAGCGATGTGAAACCTTTGTTTTATTCTAGACACTATGATCAACTATTGTGTAACCTAGAAGAAATGCTGTATCGAAAATCTGTAATGCATGTAACCCACCCTAAAATTTGGAAAAAATAAAAAAAAACCTGGTTTTGTGGGCAGATAACTCTTAAAATAATCACCAGGGAAACAAATCTTCATAATTTTATAATAACTATCTTATATACTATGTAACCTCTAAGCCGCAATTGAATCCATTCAAGCATGAATAGATGTTGTGGTTTCTCGCAAAGTTGGCGAAGAAAAAATACTAAAATTTTGGTATGACTTTCAAGTGAGGATATACTTATCATTTATAAATATTTTAAAAGATCATAAGTGTCAGTTTTCATATCTGATATCTAATAAATAATATTGAAATGGATGATTCCCAGCTACACATGGTTATAAAAGATACAGTCGTTTTCGTAGCATAACCCTTTTTGGGGTGGAATTACCCCACCCACTTCAAATGAATATACAACTCAAAAATCTTCATCTATTGATCCAACATTTCATCATTTTACAGCTAAGATATACTACTTTTATTACACAAAGTTTAAAGGAAATTCATAGTGGCCGTGAAACAGGCCTTATAGACACTGGTCCTTTGAAATTCTTGAAGGTCTAAGATGAGAATTATAAGCTGAAAACCTTTCTTATAACCTCATTGAACCATATTAACAAATGAATGAAATAGTTGCATTACATCTAGACAGTTCCCTGAATACCTAGCTTGACCTGTTACTGAACTAAAGCCTTCTCAGGCCAAATAAAAAAATAAGAACGTTTCGGGTAACGGGTCTGAAAATTTAAGGTAGGGTAGGCACACATATTTTTTTCTGGAAAAATATAATTTTATGCATTTTGAAAGGTAACAGGTCTGAAAATTTTAGGTAGGGTAGGCACACATATGTTTTTTTCTGGAAAAAATATAATTTTATGCATTTTGAAAGGCATTTCACCTTTCAAAATGCATAAAATTAAATTCTTTTCCAGAAAATCTGAAAAAAATTCTAGGTTTCATCAGTAAATTTAGGTACGTTTGAGTTACCCTAAACACAGGTATTTTTTTTGGGCTTCAACATACCTGTCTTGTGAAACTTCAAAGCTTCCCCCATTAACTCCATAAAACTCATCACTTCACCATCTTTACTTAAAACTGAATAAAAACAAAAACATTCTATTATATGAGCCTTGACGTGAGAAAACCTGTCTTCAGGGTTTCCGACAAAGCGAGACTCAATCCAGTCTCCTCAGCTATAGAGACTAGCTAGAAAATTGAAAACAAAATATGTTCTATTATATGGGGCTCGACGCGAGAAAACCTGTCTTTGGGGTATCCGACAAAGCGAGACTCAAACCAGTCTCCTCAGCTTTAGAGACTAGCTAGAAAATTGAAAATTCCCTTGTAGCAAGTTTAGATATTATACTTTCCAATAAGGGAAAAACAAAGGGGCTGATCAGACTGTGTCGATGCACAGGCTGGTCTGTGCCTTTGTTGTTGGCAAACACCGAAGATAGGTTTTCTCGGGTAGAGGCCCATGTGAGATAGAAACCTTGTTCTTGTGGATAACCAAAGTATACTGTAATAAGAACAGCCCATTACTCTTGTATGTCAAAATGGCCTTTAAGATATATCTGATTTACGATTTTAGTGAGATGTTAAGCACAAACTCAACAACAGTAATATTTAAGCAGTATTTTCAAACCAGTCATTGTTGGCAACTAATATCATAAAAACTACTTCCTAGAAACTTTGCCCAGTCACCAAAATCTAATCAGAGGTCATGAAGAATTCACCTGACACTGAACACACTTTGTATATGGGCCTCGTCGTGAGAAAACCGTCTTTTGCTTTGGGTTTGCGAGACCAGCCTGTGCATCTACGCAGTCTGATCAGCACCATTTTGATTCATTTATTGGAAAGCATCATATCTAGGCTTGCTACGAGCAAAATTACAAATTTCTGGCTAGTCTCTGTAGCTGAGGAGACAGGTTTTAGTCTTGCTTTGTTGGAAACCCCGAAGACAGGTTATACGACGAGGCCATGTAAGAATTTTACTAAGAATCTATCAACTGGTTCAAAAGATCTCCTTAATATAAAGTTTAAAACTTCAATGACCTTGAGATTGTTGTATAAAGGTAATCAAAATATCCAATAATAATGCACCCATGCAGAGCTTCAGATTTTTTCAAGATTGGTGGGCCTAAGTGACCCATGGAGCAAAAAATGGTGGGTCATTTTCTGAAATGATGGGCCCAAGCATATCAAACTTACCACAGTTGATATTTGTGTTGTATACTTTACCTACACACTGACACAGACACTTGTATGCATAAATGTAAATTGACTGCTGATTATACCTTTATTAAGCGGCCACTCAAAAAAGAAGACCAATTATTGCTTAATGCAGGTCAAAAGTATTGCAGAATGCTCCAATGGGAGCATTCTGCAATACTTTCGACCTTCATTAAGCTACCATTTGTTCTTAATATCTTTGTTTTGTCTTTTTTAGTGGGTGTTAAGACATGGTTTCCTGTATTGACTACCTCCATGTACTTTTTGTTTTGTGGAATTTGTAGACTCACTGTAAGATGAATATTTTTTTTATTAAAGTTAGATTTTTTCACAACTCAAAAGGATGGACCCACTGGACCCACTGCCTTGGAAAGTGATGGGACATATTTTGAAATCATGGGACAATGACCTGGGCCCACCATAAATCTGAAGGCCTGCCCATGCAATCTTAGTATATGGACTTTTCATATATTTCTGTATGCTTGGCCAAGTAGATAATATCTTTGTTCCTTATGTCCCAGTCAACAATTTTTCAGTCATGTCGGGACGGGTCTTCATGAGTTGAACCAGTACTAAGCAGAGGATAAAGTATCTTGCTCAAGGACACAGCACAGTGCCTCCGGTGAAGACTCTAACCCGCAACCCCTCCATCTTGAGTTTAGCACTCTACCACTTTAACTGTCTTAGCCACAGCGCTCCTCTCTAGAGGATATCTAAGTATCTCAAAGAGAATGCAGTATAATTACGTTCCTGGTATTGCTTTTAATTATTTATGAGAGCTTAATTGTCCCTGTGATGTCAAAATGTAAGGAAAGCTGACTATCAATAGAAATGAAATGAATAATTTTGCTTGGAAAGGATAAATTCAGTTTTACACATAACCATGAATTTTATAAAAAGGGATTGAACAATTGAATCCTCTTTTTACACCAAAAAGGCTTAATTTGAGGGGGTAAAAAGCTTCAAAACAGCTACATTTTTTTCAACTTTCTAATTTTTCAAGAAAGTAACCCCTCTAAATCCTTGTTTTAGAATCGCTATCCTGTTGGAGACTGCTTCCAAAGTGGTACCACTTTGATATTCATCAATTTAACCCTGGCTGATCTATCATTTGAATGCAAAGTGGTACGTATACCACCCCCGCAGAAAATTACGTCTAACAGGATGGCTGCTATAGAAATTTAACCTAACTGAACTGACTCTAAAGTGGTACACGTACCACATTGATATGCAGTGATTGTAGTTCTGACTGCTCTATCATTTGAATGCAAAGTGGTACGTATACCACCCCCCGCACAAAGTTACGTCTAACAGGATGGCTGCTTTAAAAATTTAATCTGACAGAAATGATTCTAAAGTGGTACATGTACCACATTGATATGCAGTGATTTTAGTTCTGACTGTTCTATCATTTGAATGCAAAGTGGTATGTATACCACCCTCGCACAAAGTTACGTCTAACAGGACGACTGCTTTAGAAATTAAATCTGACTGGACTGATTCTAAAGTGGTACATGTACCACATTGATATGCAGTGATTGTAGTTCTAACTGCTCTATCATTTGAATGCAAAGTTGTACGTATACCACCCCCCGCACAAAGTTACGACTATCAGGGCGACTGCTTTAGAAATGTTATCTTACTGAACTGACTCTAAAGTGGTACATGTACCACATTGATATGCAGTGAGTGTAGTTCTGACTGCTCTATCATTTGAATGCAAAGTGGTACATATACCACTCCCCGCACAAAGTTACGTCTAACAGGATTGCTGCTTTAGAAATTTAATTTTATTTAACTGAACTGAATCTATCTAGAGTGGTACATGTACCACTTTGATATGCAGTGATTGTAGCTCTGACTGCTCTATCATTTGAATGCAAAGTGGTACGTATACCACCCGCACAAAATGACATCTAAGAGGGTGACTGACTTAAATAAAATTTAACTGCACTGACTCCAAAGTGGTACATATACCACCCGCAAAAAATTACGTCTAAAAGGATGACTGCTTAAGAATTATTTTACTGCACTGACTCAAAAGCAACCATCATCTTAGATGAAATTGTTAGCAGGTGGTATATGTACCACATTGTCTTCAAATCATATAACAAACCAGGTTAAAAGTGCTGAATATCAAAGTGGTACATGTACCACTTGATATTTAGTGCAGATTGAAATTAATTCTTTCTCAGCAATATTGCGAGACTTAATTCTGAGGTGTGGTATATGTACCATTTTGCATTAAACTGATAGAGCAGCCAGGGTTACAATTGTTACATATGCAGTTTAAGTTAATTCTGACTCAAAAGTGGTTCTAAAAGCAACCGCCATCTTTGTTAGCAGGTGGTATATGTACCACATTGCCTTCAAATCATATAACAACCCAGGTTAAAAGTGCTGAATATCAAAGTGGTACATGTACCACTTGATATTTAGTGCAGATTGAAATTAATTCTTACTCAGCAATATTGCGAGACTTAATTCAGAGAGGTGGTATATGTACCACTTTGCATTAGCCAGGGTTTTTACAAATTACAATTGTTACATATGCAGTTTAAGTATAAGAGTACTGGTTCAACCCAGGAAGACCTGTCCCTACATAACTGAAAGATTGTTGATGGGACGTAAATAATCAAATGAAACAAACAAAAAAACCACTGATCAGACGGCACGGATGCGGGGTGGAGGTGATCTGTGTTTTGCGCAAAAAAGGAATCAAAGTGCGCAAAAGATATACTGAAGTGCGCAAATGTGGAGTTAATCCTCTAAAATTATTATCGACTTTTCACTTCCTTTGAGTAAATGACCCCAATTAGGTTTTATCATGTTAATAAACAATCCAGTTGCGCAAAACAGATGACATCAGATTGAAACAATGGGCTATACAATTAATAACAAGAGGTCTCAGGATAGATTTTCCTCATACAATGAACTTCGGCCCATGAAGACTGTTTTAATCTAAACCTGCTGAATTACCGCAATATGTATCTCCACTCTTATACAGCCACCCGTATATTGCAGGCTAAACAAACTAAATTAAAAGCAAGTGCGCTTAGTCAACTAGATCAGATCGAAACTCCATGCTCGCGAACAGCCAGGTTGTTGGCTGATCTGACTTCAAAGGAGTGTGATGGCTGATAAATGTCAAGAACCGTGTGTACGTAGACACAAATTGGCCTGCCATGTTTGTCAACTGCCACTAATTTTGAATCTTGTCCTACTAATGGTTGCAATTCACTATCTTTGAACGAAACCTTTGCTGGGTTCGATTGATTTGATCCGGAGAAACACCGCTGGGGGTAATGTTAGCCATTCGGAAGTTTTTTGTCAGAGGGATTCAACTTTTTTTGTTTTTTACTTGGATTAAAATAGCTCTATAAGCGGGCTTCGCAGGCGTGTTGATGTTGGCCCAATACTTTAACACTTAATGCTGACTTAATAGCTTTATGACTTTTGGGGAATCCGGACCAGTATTGCAAAGAAACTCTATATGTTTATGATTTTTCAGGGGATGGGGCGGACCCCTGGCCCTTTACACCAATATGCACAGTATGATTAAACAACACATTGACGCATGTGAGGTTCAAACTCGCAACCCCTCGGTCTCGAGTTGAACCACCGCGCATTCGCATATAACTATTAAAATCGTTTAAGTCTTATCTGAGTCTACACAGGAGTGGGAAGATAAGCTGAACTATATTGTATATATTTCCACATCCTCGGACCGCAGAAATACCAAAGGCACTGATCAGCCTGTGCGAAAAAAATAGCTGGTTAATAAGTGAACCCATAACAACAGAACAAATTACAAAAGCAAACGTGTTGTGATCGGCAATTAAATTATTCTTTAATACATTTAATAGGTTTATTCCTGTTTACACCATTTAATAGACTCTTTCACATTGTTAGTGCTCATGCGCCCAACTGTCTCGTTCCGCGTTATCTCCGCGAGATTACACGTGAAGGGGCTACCTATACGTTACACAGTGGAATATGGAAAACTATTAAAAGAAAATTAATTTCGAAATAAAGATTAGACTAATAGAAAAAAAATATATAAATGTAACAAAAATAAGTGATCTGAATATTTGAGAACAGACTAATTGATTTCTAAGCATCCAAGACTGATCTTTTCCGAATGAGTGGGTTAATTACTGTGTTGGTCATATATCATAACATATCAATACTATGCGCATGTGAGCAGTGAAGAGCAGTGAAGAGTCTGGTAAGCTTCGTGTTTATTCAATATCAATGATTACATTCCATTCCATACACTTGAAGTCTCAACTTGGTCTTTCCGGTTTAAATAAGTGATAAGATACATTAAGGCCATTTTGCGAGAAAAAATGACTGAGTAAGGCTCAAACAAGTCTGTTCAGCTACAGAGACTAATTAAAATTTTACACGAAGCAAGTTTACTAGCTGTTCGAAAGCACCAACGTCAGGTTTTCTCGCGTCGAGGCCCATTTTAATATATACTACTATAGACTACTATGCATCCGGTCCTTTAATACTATGCCCATGGGCCATTTGATGCAATAAAAGCACACGTGTCCTTTACGGTCGGCACCTTTGTAATTCAAAATATGAATGATTTATGACATGATATGTAGCTTACTTATCACATACGTAAAAGGCACCACTTTATACCCATGTAGCATAGTCTTAACCAGCAAGACCGGTGTTAAAAATAGATCTGAGACTTCATATCTTTATCAATATTTTATGTGTGCGAGCAGCGATGATTCTCGCGAGCCTGCGCTTTGGTGGAAGTTGAATAGAAATGATGAAATTTAATAGTTCTATGAATGAAGGTATTTACCGTACTTATAGTTCTGTTAAAGCTGCATAGGAGGTTTTAGGAATTCCCAAAGTGATGTCATTTTCGCGCATGCGCATATCCGTGGCCGTCAACGGCTCGTCCAGCTCTATGGAATCTGTGTTAAATGTGGGTTTATTTTTTGAGAAAATGGGCTTTTATAGCCAATGTCATATCAAAACTTGTTTGTATTCTTTGATATACATTCAAAATACATATTACCGATAAATAAAGGTTCCGAATAACAAACGTTTATCCATTTAAAAGGCAAAATAGGAGGCTGCGGGAAGTCCAGAAGTGTCGAGCAGAACGCTGATATTTTCTTCCAATATAACCCATAAAAACTTTAAACATGTAAAATTTTTGTTTGTTTATGCACTTTTATGATGAACAGAGTGAATCCACCTGCTTGTTTGCCAGTTCTTACTCTCGCTCTCTCTCTCTCTCTCTCTCTCTCTCTCTCTCTCTCTCTCTCTCTCTCTCTCTCTACGCATCCGTGATATCAACTCAAAACCAGTGATTAAATACAGTCCGAAATAAAGCTTAATTATGCTAATTAAAAAAAAATAACTTACGATTAATTTGTCCCAAAGAAATAACTAATATTCCATGTTAAATATTTGATTTTCACGGTTGACACCGTTCTAACAGATCCGTTTTATCACCCTCTGTTGAATAAATGAACGACACGCCCCGCGGACTGGCGGAATCAGAGTGTTTTCACAAGTGATTGCCATTGGTGTAATAAAAGAGGGGGTCATAAAAGATCTTTAAAGGATGCCGACATGCTGGACCCAAAATTACTAGGTCCGAGATTATAACACATTTAAACAAGTCTGACATAATGCAACGACACTGAATTCGTTCTCTATCAGTTATATTTTAATTCGTTGCCGTGTTTTTGTATAAACACTAGCTAATATATATTGTATGTCTGTCTGTCTGTCTGTCTGTCTGTCTGTCAGGACATGTGTATTTATGTTTCTATCGTCTGTCTGTCTAAACATGCACACGGAAAGGAACATACAAGTACATGTTCAGACAGACAGACCGATACATGTGCATGTTCAGACAGACAGACGGATAGAAACAAAAATACACATGTCCTGACAGACAGACAGACGGACGGACGGACAGACAGACATTACATATTAGCTAGTGCTTTTCCAAAAAACTGACAATGAATTAAATGAACCTGGCCTGTCTGTTTGTTTGTTTGTTTGATTTGATTCTTTACGTCCCATCAACAATCTTTCGGTTATATAGTGACGTGTCTTCCTGGGTTGAACCAGTACTAAGCTAGGATAAATGTGTCTTGCTCAAGGACCACAACGCAGTGACGCCAGTGAGGCTCGAACCCGCGGCCCTTCGGTCTCGAGTCAAGCACTCTACCACTGAGCCACTGCGCTCCCCTTCTGGCCTGTCTGTAAATGCGCAAATATGTAGGTTTATCAGTCTGTACGCATATAAACACTTATGTTTCTCTCTCTGTACATGCGCATGTATGCAGTTAAAAGCTTCAGTTAACACATATTTTGTTGTATAACTGTCTACTTCTTCTTCTGAATATCCATCTTTATCTTACTTATGCTCCCGCTAATCTACGCAGGCTCACCTAAGGCAATGCAGCAAGTTGACATTGTGCAGTCTCGAATGAGCCTTCGCTGTTCGAGAGGAAAATGTAATTATATTTTAGCGCCATCGTGTGCGCATTAGCTACCAGAGAAGAAAGTCAACATTATATTTTTCTTTTTTCAGTCCCTAGTTTATGTCCACAATCAAATGTACAAGTGTCGGCTGCTGATAACCTTTGAAAACAGTTCAGGCCCGACAAAATGTTCTCGCGAGAATGCCTGCATGTGCAGACTCGTATCAGCCTTCGCTGCTCGAGAAAAAATGTTCCGTTTCTTTTTCAGCGCCCATTTATGTCCTTAATCATCTGCTACTAATGTCGTCCGCCGATAACCTTTTCAAACAGCTTGGACCCAGGTCAGACCCGACAAAACTTTCTTGCGAAAATGGCGCGCATGTGAAGTCCCACATGAGCCTTCGCTGCTGGAGAGGAAAGGTTTTTTTTTTTAATTTTTTATGTGCGCATTTCTGTTCTTCAACTTCCTCAGTTATTTTATAGCACTGAGTTTTCTTACAGGAATACGCTTAGGCTAAGTGCAGTCTAATATTAGCACCCAAGATGAATTCCTACACGATGCGACATGGTGAAATTTTGTACATGCAATTAAATAATGCAATGTTCATATATTTCAAAATGTGTTCCATTTGTAAGTTCTTTACAATAATAGTTGAAAATAACGTTATCTACATTCGGTTTCAGAGTCTAGTTACATAAAATAAATAAAAATAAAAAATAAACAACCGCCTTGATTATTGTTAGCAAACACTTTTTAAAGAAAATAAATGAAGTGTGTCATTGACAAAAGTTCGTTAACTATCAAAATAGTTGCCTTAAAATGGTTAATCTTTGTTGTGTTAAATTGAATTGAAAAGTTTAACGGCTCCCGATTTATTCATTTCAAACACAACGACAGACAATTATCTCAATAAATGTTGATATTATTTGACGAAGTATTTCTAGATGCATTCAAGATGCATTTACAATTCGCATTTATATAAATCAAATAGCAAAATTGTAACAAGGGAACTTAAAATCGGTGGAAAATGTTGAAAATTCTACTGCTTTCCCTATCTACACAATACACAGTTGACGGCCAGTATATCCCATGTCTATATATAGAACCGGAAGTACGTCACAATAAAACCTCCTATAGTCTGTAACTTTTGATATTTTTCGAAATTTTTTATTTTCTTTTTAAATCATTTGTAAAAGTAGAATGAAGTTATGTTTCCACAATAAATCTGTTCACTATAGCTGAAAACTGCACGGAAAATTGAATTATCTTATAAAACAGGTGTGTTTTTCTCTTGTTGGTAATTATTTGCGTCCCTCCAATAATTATTGACAGTTAATTTTAACATAAATGCTGTTGTTTTGATACTGATAATTTGTTAAGATTTATGAAATTGGTAAAATGTTTACCTGAATTTTAGTTATTTTAATGTGTTCTTGAAAAATAGAAACATTAGTTCTAAAATTAAAAGATCAAAAATTACAGACTATGCAGCTTTAAATGAGATTTCTACATTAATCGCATGTGCTTGCGCAACTACCTAGCAGCACATGTCTATTTGGCAGCATGCAGTAGCATGCGTGCTTATCTGGTGAGGCTTTAAGAAGCCTTAGCAGTGGCGGATCCAGAGGGGGTTCAGGGGTTCGTTCGAACTCCCCTCCCCCGCCCACAGTCTTTAAATATCAGTGAGACCAAATTATTTCATTTTCATGGAATATTTAAGCAAATTGACATAAAATCAGCAAAGCGAACCCCCTCCTCTACAGAGCTGATCCCCCTTCCAGAAATCCTGGATCACCCCTGCTTAGATCTATTTTCCAAAAATCCTGGATCCGCCCCTGCTTAGATTTATTTTTGTCTGAGCCTCCGTCTACATGTACCGCCTTTCTTTTTGTGAGCTGGGAGACAACAATGGATCCGAGGTGTGTGCGAGCAGCGAATGCCTTGGTGAGACTGTGTGTTTGCACAGGCTCGTCTGAGTTGTCGATGTTCGCATAACAGACTCGTTCTCGAATTAAAGTGAAACATATCCATGCATGGGTTTGGTTATTTTGTATTTTAATGTGTTAGCAAACATTGAAAACCCTGGTGGAATGTGTTTAAAGCATGAGAATTAACTCTCTGAGAGCTGAATTTCAATTAGGGAATCTTCAAGTTAAGCTGAAGTAGTCCCTAGTAAGACTGATCCCCAAATGACAGGCTGGTCTGGAACAATTTTATGAACATGCCTCTCCTCTCCGAATTAGTATGAAAATTATTTAATAAAATTTTCAGGAACACCATCCGAGTGGCTAGCAGTTTGGATTCAGATCAGGCCCGACATATTTTTTGCAATTCTTTAAAAGATCTTTCCAATGAGTGTCCACAACCGCTTTCAATGAGTTTCCGCAACATACGAGTTCATGGTATAATAATTAATGATTTTTGTAAATAAGCGTCCAATCTACCATGCCACATACACTACTTTAATCCGTTTCATTAATCCAACAAAACTGCAATTAAGGGAGTAATTTAAGCTGTTAAAGACTATAATAGATATATGTGTTTGTTTTGACAGGTGTTAACATGTATTACGTAATATTGCATAAAACGGCCATCTGTTTTCTAACATGAACAACTTCTTATCGGAAGCACACTTTAAAAAGACATTCTAAAATATTGCGTGAATGGATTAACATTGGAACTTACCGAATATTATTAACGTTTTGCTTTATTTTTTATTTATTTTACTTTTTGCATGATTTTTTTCGTCTGCTGATTTTGTTGAAAAAACTATTATATAAATAAAAAATAAAGATCAGAAAATTCTATAACACCACCAGAATGTCTGACAATTTGGATTAAGATCAGGCACCTACATTTGTGGATATGATCTGTATCAAAACTGGTTGCATACGTTATCAGCAGACCACATAAAATCACTAGCATCGTCTCAAGTAGAGGACTTTCAGATTAAATTATCGATATTCTAGGACTCAATTTTCCACACTCAGTGGATCTGAGCGTGGATCCACCGTAATCTAAATCACTAGATGTATCTCAGTCCAAATCTCGTTTAGCTATATTTGAACGAAGTCTGACTACAGTAACAGAAAACCCAGCAAAACGTCGGGCCTGGTCTGGTCAGACCAGCTAGGACTGACTTCTGATATTAGCTGTATCGTACGTTAGGTCTGACAAAAAGTTGGGCCTGATCCAAACTATTCGGTGCATGGCTGCACGACAACTGGCCTATGCCCATCGAATGAAAAGAACTAGGTATGTCTGCTGATATTCTTTTCAAACATTGGTTTAGACGCAGATCAAGACCAAACAGTTTGACACTATGATGCATTTATTGAGCTATGCTCTTGTCAAACAGTTTGGACACAGATCAGGTCTGACCTAGGCAGTTCTGATATTACTTTCAAACACATTGAACCCATATCAGGCCCACTACTGATACGCTGGGCCTGATCTGAGGCCTAACCGTTTGGCACACGACGATTCTTAGACCGATCAACGGCCAGCGCGTCTATGAGCAATATGATCAAATAAAAAGTACCTAGGTCTCTCTGCTGATATTATTTTCAAACATTTTGGATCCAGATCATGTCCAACAAAATGTCGGGCTTGATCTGGAACCAAACTGTTTAACACTATGATGTTCTCATTGAAAGTTAATCGTTATATAAAAACCGACTCCTCATATTTTGGACCCAGATGCTGATCAGGTTTGACAAATTTAAAAACGTCGGGCCTGCGGAAGTGTCTGCTCATTAAAAAGAATAAGCAGGTAACTCAGAGTAATGGATCTGGTCCAGGGGTGCTAGGACATTTCTGCCACGGACATTTCGGCCACGGACGTTTCGGCCCAGACATTTCGGCCACGGACATTTCGGCCATAGAAAATGCCGAAGGTGGACGTTTCGGTCATAACCATAAATTTTGGGTTGGGATGTATGCATGCATTTAAATGTGTGATGCATTTCTTAATCTTTTGAAATCAAATATGCATGTGAATAATTACAGTAGATTCAAAGATGCATGGTAATAGAATTATGCTATTTTTAATAGAAACAGGTAAATCATGGTGTATATAATACAGCAGTAAATGATATTTACCTGTATAAAGTACCCATTACCTGGATTAGTATATATTTAAAATTTTTTGTTTGCAACGATTTTTATGTATCTTTGAATTTACAGACTGTTGAAGTGACACATAACAATTGATGAATGTTTACTACTTTCATGATGAGTCTGGATTTTTTTTTTTTCTTTAAGACACAGCAGATCCAGATCAGCCAGCTCCCTACCTGATCAGGACCCACACAGATTTCATCTCTGCTTGTAAATACATGTACTTTAAGAACTAATAACATTTTGGGAGAAATATGGTATTTAAGATTATTCAGACAAGTATTTCCTAAGATATGCATCAAACATTTATGCATGCACGCACCCCATCCCACAATTTATAGTTATGGCCGAAACGCCCCCTTTGTTGTTTTTTTCGTTGCCGAAATGTCCGGGTCGAAACACCCTAGGCCGAAATAACCTACATTCGGTCTAGGTGTAACTGCTAATAAGAACAATCTCATCAGTATCTATACGGATAATTACAGGTTTTAACACTGATGCGCAGGAGAAGGTCTGGCTGCTGCAGCTCTCTAAACCGTGCCACCGGTTATAGTCTGCCATTTTATTCGTAGTTTAAATTATGGCCATCTCCATAGGATCTACTCTGAATAACACAGATTTTAGCCCAGATAACCTTATGTTTTAATCTGACAAGAAGGTCCATATAATTGTACAGTAGCAGATTTAAGAGTACTATATCACTGTTTAGAAATTGTCTGTGAGAATAATCTAATGGATCGGAATCCGGAACATGGGAAAGTGTCTGCTCATGTGCACCGTCTCATTTGGACATTCGGTCATGCATGAAAATAGTGAAATGAAATGACTGTATATCAACAACACTTTTTAAGACTGATGGAAGCGAACATCCAGTTTTGAGAAATAAATTTCATAGGACCAGAAAAACAAACATTTTTTCTTATACATGAATGTTTTATTAGCTCACCTGAGCCGAAGGCTCATGGGAGAGCTAATACTATACCAGTCACTCCGGCGTCCGTCCGTCAACGTAGCTACGAATGCCTAAGAACACCTCCGAATCGATTACGATTCAGTTACGATGTCCAAGAATGCATTCGGAACTTGTTACGAATCAAGCACGATTTTTCGAATCGGGGAATTCGTGACTTAAGTTTTGAACAGTTCAAAACTGTTGGGCCGAATTCCCGATAGACCTACGAATTGCAAGAACTGACTTCGGACTGAGCGATTCAGTTAAGATCTTCACGAACTGAGAGCGTTTCAGCCACGAATCCAAATATTTGTCAATTCGTGGCAATTTGTGGGATTCGGGGCATGTGTGGAATAGGGGTATAATTCGTCAGCGACCAACTACATACTGTGTTTTAAGCTGGATTGTTGTTTTTTGCTAGTTTCAAATAATGTTGTGTGGATTAGTATTTTAATTACAGTATTTTATTACAATAAATAAAGGCGATCGCTATTGACAGCCGGCTGTCAGCAGCGAAATTGCTATTGCCAGCCGGCTGTCACCAGCAAATTCGCTATTGCCAGCCGGCTGTCACCTGTGAATTCGCTGCTGACAGCCAGTATAATTTATGGATGAAACTGGGGGTCTATTACATGGATCAATATGTTTGGCTTATGGTCCTTACTTTAAACAATTGTGTGAACATATATTATTGCAAAGAGCGCAGTACTATACAGCTGTTGCCATTTCTTTTTTCTGGTTAATGACTTAGGGAAGGACAGGTCTGGTCAAATAGCATAAACACTGAATTGAGCTGAGCAAACAGTGTAAACCCTTATCACATTGCTCCTCTAGGAGATAAAGGAATAGTCTGATCAGATTAATATTGTATATTTTCATTGTGTCAATACTGTTTTGCGATAGGAAGTGTCTATTGCCCGCCGGCTGTCAATAGAATTTTAGGTCTATTGCTAGCTGGCTGTCAATATCATTTAAGGTCTAGTGCCAACCAGCTGTCAATACCATTTTAGGTCTATTGCCAGGCGGCTGGAAATAGACTTAAAATGCTAATGACTGCCAGCTACTGGAATAAAGATAAAAGGGATACTAACAAATAAAAAGTTATAAGATATTAATATAACTGTCACTGTAACCGAATACGATTATTCTAGTAATGAGGTCAAAGGTCAAGGTTACGTAGGCCCAAATATACACTTAACAACACTTATAAGTGTGCATATATAAATGGACCCATATCTTTATAAATAAAGGTCAGATCATTTTGAAATTTTTAAGAGATATTGATGACATTCATGGCATGATATTCCATTAATTATAATTTTCATAAAACTTTAACTTTTAAAATGCGAAATCAAAATTCAAATTTATCGTAAAATCAAAGTTCACAGTTTTAGAATTTATCTTTCTATGACATTCCATTTATGTATAACATTTTATAGTAAGTTTTTTTTTGCATAAAATGATGGTGGTTCTGTTATGGTATGGGCAAACTAACATTGTCTTCATAAATGTGAACTAAACTGCAACCCCCCCCCCCCCCCCCCCCGCTTCACCCCAAAGCACCAGACTTAAACATAATTGTAATCAATTGGGATAAACAAAACCGCCCTGTAAGGAGAACAGGGGCTATTCCGACCACACTGAATAAACTGAGAGCAAACAATCTCTACAAGTGGAACAACCTCCTGCTCTACGTTCAGCGTTATTTGACGTTAAAGGGACGCCATTGTCTTGCCGTAGTGAACATTGGGGGTGGGGGTAACGCGCTACTACTAAGTTTACATGGACATGGACGCGGCTGCAGGATTTGACTTAAGAATATTATGATATTTGCATTGTTTTGTGATATATTCGATCAAGTTTGGTCTCTTCTAACATGTGTAAAGTATTGGAAAAATGTGAACTTTGATTTTACCAGAAATTTGAATTTTGCGTTCTCATTTTTTAACTCTTTATTTTATTCGAAATAAAATCAAATCAATTTTATTACACACATGTCGTTTATATTTGTTGAAAACTTGAAAATGATCTGACCAGTATCAACGGAGATATGAGCCCTTTTATATGTGCACACTTATAAGTGTTGTTAAGTGTAGTATGTGACACAACGCCATCCCAAGATGCACCGACACACCAAATTTGGGATTCCTATATGTACCTCAAATAATGTAGGAGATATGCTCCAGACACATTTATTCTAGAGATGAGGTCAGAGGTCAGGGTCAGCAAGGTCACAGTGACCCAAAAATGATACACTGCACTTTGCCATCCCAAGATGCATACACACACACACCAAAAATAGTGAGTATGATCAGGAAATACCACAATCACAAACTGCAGACAACCCTGTGGCACAAATTTTGGATTCCTACCTCAAATGCTCCGTACAGGATTATTCTAGAAATGAGGTCAAAGGCCAAGGTCACAGTGACCAAAAAAACGCAACACTCTTCACAAATCTGTGTTATAATAGTAGCACATCATCATGTACATGTTTGCAATCCTATTCCTTGGAGGTATGGTGGAATTTTTATCATGAGCATACTGTGGCTTCGGTTTAACGTAACTGATCAATGAGTATGAGGCAAAAATGAAACTCTTGAACACTGAAGACCCTAACAGTTTTTTTTTCCATTTCTTAGTCATAAGCATATTTTACTGAGGGGGTCCAATTGCTTCTTGAGTGAGATTTCCTGGAAAAGGGTATACATGTTCATGTGGAAAATATTTTGAATCTGATAGACTCTTCCATCCAAGTTAATTAAGGTTAGGGTTCAATGATTCCAGTAACAAAAGAAGAGAAGGTTTAGTTGGCAGATGAAAACTGTGTCTCCAACCTTAAATCTGAGTTGGCACGCATGATTACACAAGTTCTAATGAGCTTATTATTGCCCCATATTGATACAATATTATACAAAGCGGTTGAAATCCATCATTTATTTCAAGAGATAGCATGGGGAAACACAATTTTGGTTAATATTTGAAATTACAAAGTGCTGGTGTGACCATAGAAACAAGGTCAAGGTCACCAAAATCTTATCAATTATTTTTCCCTTCCAAACAATGTATCTATGCAAGTTTGGTGAAAATCCAACCACTTGCTCATAAGACAAAAGGATGATGACCTTGAAAATTCAGTCAAGGTCACCAAAATATTATCAACTCAACATTTTGCCCCCAAAGACAAGATATTTCAAGAACTGAGGTCAAAGGCCCAGATCAAGGTGATCTGAAAACAATACACCTAGATATGAAAAGAATGTGTAACAGTCCGCACCCCCAAGATGTATCCACACACTAAATTTGAGATTCCTACCTCAAATAAAATAGGAGATATGCTCTCAACCATAGGTTTAGATAAGCAAAGATTTTCAGTGTAAAATTGTGAATAATTCATTACCCACCATACCTTTAGCATATGTTTTGGGTACTCATCTCATTGAGACAGTTCTTTTGAGTACCCACAACATATGTTTTGGTCGAGAAATAAGAAAATTGTTTTCTGTTGCGCACTCTTAACTAAAAGCCTGCTGCTCTCAACACAATTTGTCTAGACCTGAGACCAGAGGTCAAGGTCACAGTGACCCAAAAACAGTACACAACACTCGGTGATCCCAAAATGTATCCACACACCAAATTTGGGATTCCTACCTCAAGTAATATAGGAGATATGCACAGGACACAATCCTTCTAAAACTGAGGCCAGAGGTCAAGGTCAAAGTGACCCTAAAATAGTATGCGACAATCGTCCTAGACCCCAAGGTGTGTTCACTCACTGAATTTATGATCCCTACCACAAATAATATAGGAGATATGCTCCGGACATGATTTTTCTACAATTGAGGCCAGAGGTCAAGGTGACAGTGACCTGAAAGTAGTACACGACACTCTAGGGTACCAAGGTGTATCCACACACCGAATTTGGGATTCCTACGTCAAATAATATAGGAGATATGCTCCGAACATAATTTTTCTGGAACTTAATCCAGAGGTCAAGGTCACAGTGACCCGAAAAGAGTATGCAACACTCAGAGACCCCAAGATGTATGCACATACTGAATTTGGGATTCCATAGGATATGCTCCGGACATGGACGGACGGGCACACACACAGGCATGCACACACAGATAATTAAAAAAACTATATGCCCCCAAAGTCAAAAAATTATAAAATTATATGGCCCCAAAGTCAGCTTTGGGGGCATAATAAAGTTCAGCTAGTTCAAATAATAACATATCAAAACCCTATTTTGGTCAAACTTTGACATTCAAAGTGCTGGTGTGACCTTGGAAATAAGGTCAAGGTCACCAAAAACTAATCAACTCTTAACCATCTCCTAGCAATGTATCCATGCATGTTTGCAGGCCTCAATTTTTCTATGGGCCAACTCGCCCTGTGTGGCTAGTGTCTTAATTGTTCACACATCCTACTAACCTTTTCATTTTGTTTGGGTAAAGAAATGCTTTAGAATTTTAAAGACTGATTAGAATATAAAGCAATTTTTTTTACCTCCATAGCAAGAAGTTAGTTCACATATTCATTCTATTGTTCAATAATTCAATAAGCAATTTGCACTGACTCCTCATGGAAATTGAATGGGGTGGTTAAAAGGTAGCTTGGGCATTTATTGAGTGTAGTTTATCCAGCATATTGTAGTTAACTCTTTGCCTGCAAGTGTTGTATGTTGATAACCTTTGCAAACAGTTTTGGAATCAGATCAGGAGCGACAAAATGTTGGGCGAGGTCTTAATACAAACTGTTTTTACATTCTGGATGCAAAAGGTTGGATGAACATGATACTACTAAGACTTTAGAAACCACATACATGTATTAACAGTATGAAGTAAAAAATAATTTTAGCTCAGATTTATCCTTTTTAAAGAATGGTAGATCCCAGGCAGTTCACTTCTGATGAAGTCAGCTGATCAGAAACTACACTGTTCTCCAGTCTGATTGAAGACTTTAAAACCCTAAATTTGAGCAAGTTTTTATTTAAGGAACTTGATATTTAATAGTTTAAATGAACAAATGAATGGAAGCTACAAATGTAATGCATAAGTGCTGTACATGTAAAACCCAAATATCATCAACAAATTATAATGGCTGTCAGCATCGAAATCGCTGGTGACAGCCGGCTGGCAATAGCGAATTCCCTGGTGACAGCCGGCTGGCAATAGCGATTTCGCTGCTGACAGCCGGCTGTCAATAGCCACTGCCATAAATAAATATAAGCCCAATTTATGTTTTTGATTTCTTATCCTCAATTTTTATATATTAAGTGCTTCTGTCAAAATTAATCTAGAAAAAAATATATCTTTAGGCCGTGTCCCTGTCTTCTGATTCGCTTTAAACCGGACCCACTGATGGTTCAGCTTTCGGATACTCCTGGAAAAATACGACTCTAAGATTTGAGCCTCACAGAAGGACTGATTTAGAAATAAAATCTTACTACACTGCCTCTAAAGTGGTACATGTACCACTTTGATATTCAGAAACTTAAGTCATGACTGCTCTAATCATTTGAATGCAGAGTGGTAGCCACCAGCTCAAAATATGACTCCTTAAGCTTCACTGACTCCAAAGTGGTACATGTACCACTTTGATATGCGGTGATTCTAATCAAGGCATTTGAATTCAAAGTGGTACATATACCAACCCTCAGAATTATGTCTCGAAGCATGGCTGATTAAAATTAATTTCAAACGCCACTGCCCCTCAAGTGGTACATGTACCACTTTGTATGCAGTGATTTATTCCTGGCTGCTCTATCATTTGAAAGCAAAGTGGTACATATACCACCCCCTTGGAATTAAGTCTCACAATATGGCTGATTAGGAATTTATTTAAAACTGCACTGACTCTCAAGTGGTACATGTACCACTTTGATATTCAGCAATTTTAGCTCGGACTGCTCTATCATTTAAAGGCCAGGTGGTACATATACCACATGCTCAGAATTACGTCCAAGAGAATGGTTGCATATCAAAGTGGTACATGTACCACTTTAGATTCAGTTCATTTAGATTAAATTTCTGAATCAGCCATCCTGTTGGACGTAACTTTGTGCGGGGGTGGTATACGTACCACTTTGCATTCAAATGATAGAGCAGTCAGAACTACAATTACTGCATATCAATGTGGTACATGTACCACTTTAGAATCAGTTCTGTCAGATAAACGTTCTAAAGTAGCCATCCTGTTAGACGTAACTTTGTGCGGGGGGTGGTATACGTACCACTTTGCATTCAAATGATAGAGCAGTCAGAACTATAATCACTGCATATTAATGTGGTACATGTACCACTTTAGAATCAGTTCAGTTAGGTTTAATTTCTAATGCAGCCATCCTGTTAGACGTAACTTTGTGCGGGGGTGGTATACGTACCACTTTGCATTCAAATGATAGATCAGCCAGGGTTAAAATTGTTGAATATCAAAGTGGTACATGTACCACTTTGGAAGCAGTCTCCAACAGGATAGCGATTCTAAAACAAGGATTTAGAGAGGTTACTTTCTTGAAAAATTAGAAAGTTGAAAAAATGTAGCTGTTTTTGAAGCTTTTTACCCCCTCAAATTAAGCCTTTTTGGTGTAAAAAGAGGATTCAATTGTTCAATCCCTTTTTAAAAAATTCATGGTTACATGGTTATTCAAATTAAAAATGTATATGTGAGAAACAAATCAGTATTTGATGTTCAGTGAGAATACTGAGAATGAATAAATCCTTTACTTGGATAATTTAGTGGTATTAAATGGCAACTTTATAGACAAATATCAACCCCCATACTCCCCCTTATGCTCACTTGTGTGTACCACTATACAATTATTGACTATTGAGGCATTGGACATGATGTGATATCGACCTGAGCGTACCAATATTGACCGAGGCGGAGCCGAGGTCAATATTGGTATTCTCAGGTTGATATCAGATCATGTCCAATGCCTCAATAGTCAACAATTGTTTTATTATATAATTTCTCTATTAAAACAAAAAAGCAACAACAACAACAACAAAATCTTGGCTATGGACTATGTCTTGGACAGTCTTGAATTTCTTTTTTTTACAGGATGGCTAACTGATTTCATTCAGTTAAAAGAGGAATGAATGCATACTTTATTTGTAATTACAACTGCAGACGGGGAGATCCGGATTAAATGCTGCATAATGTGGCATTTCATCATGATCTACACTGTTTGCTTTGACAAAAATGATCTTCAGAAAAAAACTGCAATTTTGTTTAGAAATTAAAACCTGTGACCCCTTGAATTATACAATGGACCATTCCAAGATTACATCAATCCAGAAGGAAGAATTCATTAGTTCATTTAAGAGTTCTGCTAATTACTATATTCAACAGCAAAGTCTGAATGTCATGTATATGAAGAAACACCAAATCTTGTGAATTTCATGCTGCTGTCACTCACTGAATTTTATTTACAGCAAATCATGCAAGTTTCATGCTGAAGCACACCTGTTATGAAAAGTTTCTATGAAGTCTATTTTTAGTACCTAATATTGAATGGGAAAAACCAGCAGCCCATGTGATATGTAGTTTTATGGACCTGAGTGGATAGGCATCTGGGCCAATCAAAATATGTCTATTTATAGGTTATATAATAATTACAATTATGAACCCCACTCCTCCCCCTTATTCACCAGTGTGTCCCACTTACAGTTATCCGCAGATATTGCTTCTTTTTTCTCAGCTTTCTTGTTAGTGTCTGCTTCCTTTGTCTTGGCAGTCTGTAAAATCATACATTAACCTTCTGTATACTAATGGATTCCTACTCCTGGTTTGATACAATAACCTTGGGATAGTCCATTGTACATATCTAGGGGTGTCAGGTTATAATTTTCAAAAAATATTGTATTCTTTTGTCTGAAGATCTCTTTTACCTTTACAAACAGTGTAGAAACAGATGAAATGCACCATTATGCTGCATTTCATCTGGGTCTTCACTGTTTGAAAAACTACTTGTTTAGGGGTTTCCTGAATACATAGGGTTAAGACATAGTATACTCCTTATATGTAATCTTGCATTATATCAATGTTCTGGGGATCCTAGCCTCTCTCTTATTGCGAAATGCAGAGCCACCACTTTTCTGACCATTTCTCATATATAATGCCATATAATGACAAATTGCATTATTTTGTGCATTTAAGTGTATAATTAAGTTCTGGAAGAAGTGTGTTTTATGAAAATATTGACCATTGAAACTCTGCAAAGCATATTGATTCACTTGCATCCCCCTGCTTTCCGAAGCATCCAACTAACCTTTGCAGACCTTTTACTGTAAATTCTGTATGTGCCTCCATTGACAGTATAGAGATCAGTGTTCAGCAAACAGTGTTGTGCCTAGAGTGCGGCATTGCGGGATTCCCGCGATTTTACCGCTGATGTCCCTTAAAAACGCACCTAGAGCGGGCCTAAGAGCGCACCTCGAAAATCTGCTTATTATTTTTCGCTGTTTTCTACTATTTCGGTATTTAGTGTAACCTAATAAAGGGAAGTAAATATCACAGTCCAATACACAACAACAATGGCGGAAAACTCGAATTTCATAGCAGAAGGCCAGAAAAAAAGCTATATTGATATAGAAATAGTAAATTTGCCGGTGAATTTTAAGCTAGGGCAATAGCAGAAACTACTTCTCTGTCATCTACACCCCTTCTTGAGCCAAATCTATCGACATCAAGCTCAAATTTAAATAAAAAATGAACAGAAATTTCCGGATTACTATTAAATTAAACAGGTAAAAATTTGAAAGATTTGGTGTGTCCCCCAGAATTTGTAAATGTCCCCCCTGAAATTCAGGTAGAGGGACATCTGTGTCCCCCAGAAATCTTGACCTAGGCACAACACTGAGCAAAATTTACTAAACATGTTGCTGATATTTTCATCATAAAACTGAATGAAAGTGAGCAAAGAAAAATTGATATTCAACTGTGGTTTGTTGATTGTATCGATTCCTGATCTTTGCATCCTTACTTACTTTGATGTTTTGTGTCCCAGCCAACATTTTTTCAGTCATGTTAAGAGGTTTGACTGTGGTTTGTGTATTATCCAAAGGATCAAATGGTATGCAATTACATCATATATATGTAAATATATATTGTTTAGTGTCATTTGCACTGATTTCATTAACAGCCGATTGTCGAAAACGTCAGTTGAAATCATCTTTGGATTGATTAATTTTATCAAAACTTTGAAAAATCGATCGCACTGTTTACACGCGGATGTTATTCCCTTTAGCTAAAATACCGCATCACCAGTTTGGCTTTTTATTTACATATGGTAACCAGTCATTTAGATATGTTAAACGGCCAATTATTGGATACTTTATATAGTCATCCAATCGTATGCTGCGAAACAACGTTACCTCGGATTGTCGAGAAGCATGGAGGTAAACTGGTGCCCTGTTATCGTCTCTATTCGGGACCCAGACTAGCATGGAGGGCAAAGACATAATTAAGAAGATAGGAAAAATAAAAAGAAGCTTTCTGGAAGTCAAAATCTGTTTGACTTCAGGTTCAAAAGGGCCAAACAAGACGATGATATTGTAATTAATCAGTGAAGAAGTCCGACGGATAAACGTTTTCCTGATTGTAGGAATGAACCAGGCTCTCTCTCAGTCGCTGAAGCAAGTATTGACTTTTTTTAAATTTACAAACAAAATCTATCAAAATGCAGCGCAAGAAAGATTTCTTTAGGATAGGGGAAATCTATTCAAACTTGCCTGTTCTCTGTCTTACCCAACACTTTACAGGCCTCCAGATAAAAAAATCTGAAAGTGCTCTGGCTAGGGGAACCTATGCCCAATTTTTTCACAAATCCAGAGACAGGGCACCCCTCAAAAGAAGCCCAAAAAAATCCAACTTAGCCAGTTTTCTGTCCTACCCAACACCTTTTACAGGACCCCAAATAAAAATCTGAAAGTGCTCTGGCTAGGGAGGCCTATGCCCAATTTTTTCACAAATATGGAAACAGCGATTTAGATTTGGGTACAAGAAGCTGCTTTGAAGCAAACCAATGTAAGTAAAAAAAAAAAAAAAACACCAAAAACAATACTAACAAGTATTGTTTTTTTTTTTGTTTTCTTATCCTGGCATGTTTTATTTTGTGAATCAACAGCAAAATATGGGTAAAAATTTGTTTAAAAAGGTGCAAGGAGAGCTCTCCAAAAGGGGTTTAAAAAGCTTAATTTCGTTTTCGTCCCCCCTCAACCCCTACCAGGGCATTGCCCTGGACCCAGAGGGGGCCTTGGCGGCCCCCTTCACCCCCGGCCTAATCTGTTGTTTTTACTTTTTAATCTGTTGTTCAGTTCCTTAATGAAAACCCTGATTTGTGTTAGGCACACATTTAATTCACACTTCTTCTTAGGACCATTTTATGTGCTTATTTATGCAATATATATTATGCACCTTATCTGGGCTTCTAGTTTTGTCACTACAAAAAGAGCACTACATATGTCTTTTAGATACCCAACTGCACCCATGCAGGCCTCAAAATAAGAGCGTGTAATTGAAAAATATTTTTATTATATCTTAACCAAAACATATGTTGTGGGTATTCTTGAGCACCAAAACATATGTTTAGATAGTTGGGTAAGAAAATAATTAAAATGTTATGCTCAAAAAGTTTCCTTTATTTGGACCTATGCCCCTGTTTTTGAATATCCTACCTTTTGTTTGACAGGCTTTGTCAGATCATCTGCTGTTTTAGGACCCAGAAGATCTAGTACCTGAAAAATAAAACATTTTTTCTATCAATAAGGTAGCAGGATAAATACTACATATGATAGTTTTTAATCAAGAAAAATGATATTGTTTTAACATAATAGTTGTTAAGAACAATTGAAATTCTATGCTAAGTTGAATGAGAATGAAAAAAGCTTTATAACCTAAGAACCAGAATAAATTGAACAACCTTGGTAAAGGATCACCCAAAGAGTATTTGCACTAAATTAATTCCCTGGGCAAGCAGTTATTGACAAGAAGATTATTTAAAAATGTTCATATCTGTTGGTTTGTTTTGTTTGATTTGATTCTTTACGTCCCACCAACAATCTTTCAGTTAAACAGGGACGGGTCTTCTTGAGTGGAACCAGTACTAAGCTAGGATAAATGTGTCTTGCTCAAGGACCACAACGCAGTGAAGCCGATGAGGCTCGAACCCGCGGACCCGCGGTCTCGAGTCAAGCACTTTACCACTGAGCCACTGCGCCCCCTCATATCTGTTGGCATGGCAACCAGAATTCAGAATAAAATGGAAATCTTTGAACAACTTTGAAAAGGAGACCACCCAAGAATCAGTACTATGAAGTCTGATGGCATTCCACTCAGTGATTTTAAAGCAAACTGTTGACTGTCAGCGGAGATCCTATGATCACAATAGCTCAGCCTTAGCATATGGCTTTGGAGCTAATAAATATTTCTTGCATTTCTCTGACATATTCCAGTCAATGCATCACTAAAATGTCCTTCATTTGCCAAGGCCACTCAGTTTCTTGGGTTTCTTATTCTATATATAAACAGACTCAACAATGTATCTGTTCAATAAATACTGATCATTTACTAACAAGCCTTTTGATTAGGTGTGTATAGATAGCTTGCCCAACAGAATATCAATGACACAGCATAGTTGGTTTATCTAATGGAAGCTGACATGCCTCAGAAAACATAAAATCGGCACCCTGCCCTTAAAGTAGTTGCAGGCAAAGAAAGTTTACCCATATATGGGCCCATGCACATGTTTTTCCGTGCCCTAATTGAAAGAAGCCGCAATTAATGGCACAAATGCTCAGCCTAGGATGACACTCTATATGTAACAATACAAAGACTTTTAAAACCAAGCATACGAATAACAGCGATGTAGCCGTCATCCCAGTGGCAGATCCGGAGGGGGCTAAGCTCAAACCCCCCACCCGCCCCCATTTTTTAAATATCCCATGAAAATAAAATAATTTGGTCTCACCGAGACCAAATTATTTAAATTTCTTAGAATATTTAAGAAAAATGAGATAAAATCAGCTAAGCGAACACCCCTCCTTTACATATCGGAACCCACTTTCCAGAAATCCTGGTCCAGCACCTGCATGCTAAGCTGATGTCCTTATTTACCTGCATATCAACTTCATTCTTGATAGCCTTACCATCAGCCCACTTCAACTTTTTCCTAGCTTCACCTACAAAATAATATAAGCTGTATCATGTGATTTCCAACAATGTGGCATTTTGACAAGTGTAGACTCCCAACGAGCATTGCAGCCTCCTTTTAAGCTTAGAAACTCCAAATGTTGTTCGGTCAGTAGCTTAATATTCATAGAATATTCATGGGACTAGCAAAGGCTCTGATCAGACTGCGTGTATGCGCAGGCTGATCTGAGGCTTTGCTGGTCGCACATACCACATTGTTGGAAATCTCATGTCGCGGCTCAATTATCATAGACCAACATAAGATTTTTTGATTTGTCAAAAATGTTACCTGAAACACCAACCCCTATAAATCAGATATTAGGTGAATGTTTATAGTGGCCAATTGAGCAATAGCCCAGCCTATATTGTACAATTTAGGCTGAGCTAAATTGCTCAACTGACCACTATTTTCACCAACAGCATGAGCTAATTAAAATTCCATCAGACAACAATTTCATTTCTTTGACAGGCTTGGTAATTTGCCTTGCATTTTATCTCTTTTCCTCAACTTAATTAACAATTCAATATTTCTATGTTACATAATGTATAGTTTTTTAGACAGTGCTAAGTGGTGCAAGCACACTTTGATATTTCCACATGTAGGCCTCTTGAGGTAAAATCATAAAATCATGCACAAGTCAGATTCCAATAATACCTATAAGAGGGTTTGGAATTATGAAGAGATATATAGATATAAAATCTGTAAGATGAAGAACAAGCACTAGCTTTTCAGAAAGCAGCCTTCCAGATAAGAGTGTAAAATTAAAACTTAGTTTTCTTATTTCGGACCATAACATTTGTTGTGGGTTCTCAATGTTCTTTTGAACATGCCATCCAAAACAAATGTTAAAACTGATGGATCATAAAATAACTACAATTTTATGATAAATCTTTTGCTTAATACATGTATCTTGACTTTGAGAACGCTTGATGATCAGGAAATGACGTCATGACGTAAACAACGTTTATAAACAAGTTAACGTTAAAAAATGAAAAAAATAAATATTTTTTGAAAGAAGTCGGGACGTTTGTTGGTAAAAAGTGAAGATTCGAATGGGAAAATTGAAGACCTTCAAGGTGATGTAAAATTTATAAGACAGAGACGTCGGACAGAGGAGTTATTGGAATTTTTATTATTTGAATTCTACGAGGGTCAGAAACGAAAGGTGTTAAGCGCATTTAAAAAACAAGTGGAACTGTAATTTTAAGGTAAATTTCCTATTACAGTCAATTGTACTAACATTTGTTGACATTATAAAACATATACCATGAAGAAAATTTTTAATTTCTATGCTGTGGCGAAGGGTAGGTGTACCGGGATCTACTCTTCATGGAGCGAATGTCGGTCTCAAGTAGATGGCTATAAGCACAATAGTTTTAAAGGTTTTAACACATTAGCTGAGGCAGTAAATTTCATGGTCACGGCAGGTATATCGGTGCAGGATATTGACTATGTTGAAACGGAAGGTGAGGTGATTATGAAAAAAACGCTGTTATCTGTCAAGCCCAATATTATTGAGGAAATTACTAAAATTGACGCAAAGACTCAGATTAAAGCTAGATCAACTTCCCCGGTTGAATCGCAACAGGAACAAAGTGTTCAATGCATCAGCATTGACGGCAGCTGTAAGAAAAATGGAACAATAAATGCAGTTGCGGGTTTTGGCATTTTCTGGGGAGATAACCACCCAAATAACATAAGCGAAGACATTCCTGATACCGATGCGCAGACAAACCAGACGGCGGAATTAACTGCAGCAGTGAGGGCCGTTCAACAAGTTATAGAGCAGGGGCTAGAGCGAGTTTGTATACGGACTGATAGTGCTTATGTTAACAAAGGTATTACATGCTGGATAAACAACTGGATGGCAAATGGTTGGAAAACGGCACAGGGAGCTGAGGTAAAACACAGGGTATTGTGGGAAAGTCTGTACGATAAATGCAAAAAAGTAAATGTGATATGGAGACACGTGAAAGGCCACGCCGGTGACCCTGGTAATGAAGCCGCGGATATTTTGTCTAAGATGGCGACAGACAGACAAAAGGAAGCTACGACCAGAAATGTTAAAGAAACAGCGGAAAAAACGTCAACATCGCGAAATACGTCAGCAGAAAAGGGCGGGACATCGTTGACAATCAAGAACCAGACGGAAGAACAACGGGGGCCCACGGAAAGTGAGCCACAAGATGTTTTGACAGAGGCAAATTATGCAGAAATACCTAAAAAGTCAGCAAAAAAACGAAATGGGTCGTCTGCTTCAGCGTTCACACAAACTTATCCAAGCAAATTGGAGATTCACCAAGAAGAGCTACTAAAAGCGTTCAAGTCAATGGAAACTCAGGTCCTCAAAATTGTAGAACAATCGTATGCAGATCAAATCGACAATGATAAAACGTGTTTAGAAAAAGAAAATATTTGGCTAAAAGACAAGATTAAAGATTTAGAGGAATTGCTGAAAACAGAGAAGAAAGAAAAGGAAAGGTTACAGCGGGAAGTAAAACAGCAAGTGAGAAACGATGGATCTGATGACAGGCTGAAGGAATTAGAAGAGTGTGACAGAAAGAGACGAGCATCTGAGGTGGAAGTACACAGCCTAAAGCGGGAAAGAGAAATTAACTTGTCTGAAATAAAGTCACAGCAAGAAAAATGTGCATCCATCAGAAAAATGTTGGAATCAGTTAGGAAGGACCTACAATACACAAGTGAGAGACTTGAGATGTCACAGAAAGAATCAGTGAAACTTCAAGAAAAAATTGCACAGATACAGGAAAAGGAAGAAAAACAGCACGATGAGATAAAGGAAATGAAGAGACAGATTAGGATACTAGATGATATCATTCAGAAAGAAGACGAAGACATGGGGTTCACTGAGGTTTCACGAAAAAATAGTAGAAAGAATATTAACTTAAACGCGTCATCACCATCCCAAAAAACAACAGAAAGTAACCATAGTGAGTCACAAGTGTTTGCGGAATCAAATGACATAGGACAGAACCAGCAAAGCAAGGAATCGCAGGAAGTCATTACGGTAGATGACGAGGACGGAAGCGAAATATGCCAGAACAAGATAGAAGAAAATGCATGCACACATGAGGAGGAGAATACACAAGTTCGAATGAACGCAGACGTTTTGTTGATTGGAACGTCTATCATTTAAGACATAGATACACAGAGAATGAGCAACGAAACGATCGTCAAAAAGCACGTACTAAAACAAAAAACAATAGAGGGAGCGCTCAAGTTTATTTCAAACCTTGAAGGCAATATAAAAATGTTTCTATTACAAATAGGATCCAACGATTTGGAACAGGACTCATCAACCAGCGTATATCATGGCATTGAGAAGGTCATAAAACTTATCACTACCAAATTTCCTGGAAAATTAATCCACGGGAAGGAATGGTATTCAAGAACAAAAAATCTGAGGTTAATGATAAACTATCTCGTTTGCCAGGCATTACATTCTGCGCACAAGATAACTTTAACCGACACATGTTTTATGATGGAACGCATCTAAATCATCAAGGGACAGCACAGCTTGCTAGCAATTACAAGTATTGGATGGGCAAAGCAATGCGGCCTACGAAGATGAACGGAGGCAGCATGCACTGGAGGCATCAGGAGAGCGGTAATCCCGAGCTATATCCGCATAATCGAACAAACTTCAAGAGGGTGGAACGACAGCGTGACTCCTACGCAAATCGTGTCCGTGGACAACAGTTAAACTTTCCTAGATCGACACCAGATGAGAAACAGATGGGGAGTGGTTCCGATAATAAACTGTTTTTATTGGTGAAACTTCTGAAGGAGATTATGAACTCAAATTAAGTGAAGAAAGAATATGAGCCAGTGCATGGCATTTCCAACAGTGTGGTATGTGCGACCAGCAAGGCCTCAGATCAGCCTGTGCATATGCGCACTCTGATCAGAGCCTTTGCTGGTCGCTTGAGCATTCTATGATTGTTGGGCTACTGACTGAGCACCATTTGGGGTTTCTGAGATTGGAGGGAGGCTGCCCGGGCTTGTCTGGGTCTACACTTGTCAAAATGCCACATTTTTTGAAATCACATGCCACGGCTCACATGATTGTTTGATTCCTTCTCTTTCTTTTCTTGCTTTATTTTCCCCTCTTTACTGTCTGTCTGTCTGTCTATCAGGTTTTTTTCCATCCATCCGTCTGTCTGTCTTTTTTGTCTGTCTGTCTGACTAACTGGCTGTCTGTCTACCTGCCTGCCTGCCTGTCGGTCTGTCTATCTGTTTTTCAACTGTCTGTGTCTATCTGTCTGTCTGTTTGTTTGTCTGTTTGTGTCTATCTGTCTGTCTGTCTGTCTGTCTTGCCTGCCTGTCTGTCTGTCCATCTGCCCATCCGCTTGCCTGTCTGTCTGTTTGTCTGTCTGTCTGTCTGTGTCTATCTGTCTCTTTGTCTGTCTGTCCGCCTGTCAGTAGGTCTGTCCGTCTGTCTATCTGTGTCTTATCTGTCTGTCTGTCTGCCTACCTGCTTCCCTGTCTGTTTGTCGATCCGCCCATTTGCTTACCTGCCTATATGTCAGTTTGTCTGTATGTCTGTCTCTCTGTCTGTCTGTTTTTGTCCATCCGTCCATCTGTCTGTCTGTTTTTGTGTCTGTCTGTGTCTTTTCTGTCCGTCTGTCTGTCTTTCTATCTACCTGCCTGTCTGTCTGTCTGTCTGCCTGCCTGTCTGTCTATTTTTTGCATGTCTGTCTGTCTGTCTGTCTGTTTGTCTGTATGTCTGGGTTTATCTGTATGTCTGTCTATCTTTTATATATTTCAAAGCAATTAATCTCGCTTTAAATAACGTTTTAATAATAACAGAGATATACAATTTGAAAGTTATATATTGTAGCAAGCATATGGTCTTGTAATCAGTTGAATATTTATACTCATCTTCACTTTTTAAGGAACACGAAAAGTCACGACTTTGCTCATAATACGTCATAGATGCAAATATGCAGTTTTCTAGTATTCAGAATAGTAAGTCAGGTTATCAGAAATGTTTGCGCGTAGGCCACTGGAATTTAAATGGTATAATATCCAAACAGTTTGGTAACAAATTAGAGATGCAAGAAGTTTATGATAAGGTCAAACAATTTGATTTGTTCGGGGTCAGCGAAACTCATTTATTGCCGAAAAATGGAAAGCAACTTGACTTGTATCAAGATTTTCACTCGTATAGAAAACATGGTAAACGCTGTAACTACGGCAGCGGGGGGATTTCAATTTATATTAAGAACAATATAGTTAATGGTACTTCCGTTATACATGGTGAGTCATCAGATTGTATGTGGGTATGCTTAAAAAAGTCATTTTTTCAATTAGAGGAAGACATCTATGTTTGTTTCATATATGTACCTCCTGTAAATTCTACATTTACAAATTCTCAAGATAACAACTCATTTGAGTTGCTTGAAAATGATGTTTGCAAATTCAAATCTAAAGGAAGGGTTGTATTAATGGGAGATTTTAACAGTCGGACCAGCACATCACCAGATTTTAATGTCACCGATGATGAGTAATATACCCCGGTGCCAGACCAGTATAATAGCGATGAGCACGAATCACTTTATAATCGTGAAAACGAAGACATATGTTCTGTAAATGAATATGGTAAAAATTGCTAGAATTGTGCATTGAAACTGAACTCAGAATTTTGAATGGTAGAATGTTAGGTGACTTGGAGGGTAAACTTACATGTCATAAATGGAATGGTTCCTCAACGGTGGATTATGGGATAGTGCAAAATAGCTTGTTTAGAGAGATTGATTTTTTCAAAGTTTATGATTTGATGGGTCACTTATCTGATCATTGTCTTATTTCATTAGGACTGAAGTGTAATTTTAAAGCCACAGCAAGTTGTAATTCGAACATATATAAACTAGAGAATAATTTCAAATGAGACACTCAATCTGAATTGATTTATAAATCAACTTTAGTTTCAAGCAGTGTAGGTAAAAAGATAAAGGATATTTTGAATTCAGGGTCTGATATGACTGTTGAAGACATGACCAACAACGTAAATGACATATTACTTAATTCTGCAAAACAAGCATTACAACAAAAGAAACACATGAAAAGGTCAGCCAAAAAGAAAAAGAAATGGTTTGATAGAGATTGTTTTTCTCTAAGAAAAGAAGTTATAAAACTTAGTAGACAATTATGTAGAGCAAATGCGACTCATGAAACACGAATTCTATTCTTTCAAAAGAAAAAGGAACTTAGGCGTTTAATCAAGACAAAGAAAAAATCGTTTAAACAACATATACTAGATCAATTAAATGACATGTCCGATAGTAACCCTAAGCATTACTGGAATTTAGTTAAAGAACTCAAAGAACTTGATGCAAATTCAGTAAATGGAACCAACCCAATTTCGCCTGAAGATTGGTTGAAACATTTTAGCAAACTTTTGTTTGATGATAAACAGAATAGGAGTTCACTCAGTGTCACCAAACCACGTGGTGTGTGACGTAAATTTTTGGTACCACCGGCAGCTAAATCATCAACAAGAAGCATCGCCTCGGAACTTCAATCAATCGTAAGTATTTTATTTTCCAGCCGATTTCAACGACATATAGCCTTTTCTAAGGGGAAAAGTGAGTTCTTTACAACGGTGTTAATGGATTTGTCACCAGATTAATACTTTAGGCCTGAAAACGATGCACGGTGTTTTTCACATTTTCTGGACATTTGCCTCGTTTTCAGGCCTAAAGTATTAATCTGGTGACAAATCCATTAACACCGTTGTAAAGAACTCACTTTTCCCCTTAGAATAGGCTATATGTTGTTGAAATCGGCTGGAAAATAAAATACGACTGATTGAAGTTCCGAGGCGATGCTTCTTGTTGATGATTTAGCTGCCGGTGGTACCAAAAATTTACGTCACACACCACGTGGTTTGGTGACACTGTCACTATTGGAAGAAAGAATCAATGAGATGTTGTCTTGTAATTCTTTTTCTGATCTGGACTTCCGTATCACTAACGATGAAATCAAAAAGGCAATTAGCAGTCTGAAATGTGGAAAGGCAACGGGGTTGGACAAAATAAGCTCTGAAATGATAAAAGCTTCTGTAAATGTTTTACTATCTGTTTATGAGAAATTGTTTAATGCAATATTAAGAAGTGGTATTTATCCAACATCCTGGCATGACAGTTATATTTGTCCAATGTATAAATCTGGCTCACGAAGCGACCCATCTAACTATAGAGGCATAGCCATAACCAATATTTTAGGTAAAGTGTTCAGTATCATTTTAAACAACAGACTCGAAAAGTTCATAACTTCTAATAACCTAATAGATGATACACAAATTGGCTTTACAAAGAATTGTAGAACGTCTGATCACATGTTTATACTACAGACACTTATAGACAAATATGTAAAGAAGCTAAAATCACCTCTTTATGTTTGTTTTGTGGATTTTAGAAAAGCTTATGACAGTGTGTGGCGTCAGGCTTTAATGTTTAAACTTCTTTCACAAAATGTATCTGGTATGTTTTTCAGAATTGTGAAGGAAATGTATATAAACAACAATATCTGTGTTAAAATTAATAATTGCGAAAGAACAATCGTTTTTAAGAGTAATGTTGGAGTGCTCCAAGGAGATAATATTAGCCCTCAATTTTTTAACCTTTATATTTCAGACTTAAAAGCGTTTCTTGGGGTAGACAATGACACACCAAAACTAGTCAGTACTCCTATTAATTGCTTGATGTACGCAGATGACTTAGTTTTAATGTCTAGGTCTAAATCGGGACTACAAATTCTTTTGAATAGGCTAGGTGAATACTGTAGAAAATGGCGAATGGAAGTAAATATCGAAAAAACCAAAGCCATGAAATTTAGTGGAAACGGGCACAAATGTAAGTCAGTGTTTCTATATAATGGGAAACCTCTTGAAAATGTAGCTAGATATAAGTATTTAGGAATTGAATTTAGCTCTTCCGGGTCATGGAGTAGTGCAATTGCAAATATTTCAAATTGGGGAAAGAAGGCGCTGTTTTTACTAAAAGGTTATATATGTTCAGGAAATATAAAGCCAGGGTTAGGATTAAAACTGTTCGATCAGATGATAAGGCCTATTTTATGTTATGGCTCAGAGATTTGGAGCGCTTTTGATGGAAATAAAAAGATATTTCAAAATATTGAATCCCAAAGTTCCTAGACTCTCTAGATATTGAAAATGTGCAGGTTAAATTTTGTAAGTTTCTTATGGGTGTTAATAAAAGGGCGGTAAATTTAGCTGTAAAAGGGGAACTTGGGCGTTTTCCAGTTGGAATTTCATGTATGCTACAGGCTTTTAAATACTGGTATCACATTCAATCATCGAGTAACATTTTACTTCAAGAGGCCCTAGCTGTCTCCCAAAACCTTCATGAAGAACGGATATTTACTTGGTTTTCTTTCTTTTCAAGTTTATGCAAATTGGTTAATGTAAAACCGTCTGATGTAACCGTGGAAACCTTTGTTTTACTAAAAGAGAAATTATGTGATTATTATATTAGATATTGGTCAGAACGTATAAAAACGTTCAGCAAAATGGACACTTATTGTTTGCTTAAGCAGAGGTTTGGGTTAGAAAACTACATTAGTGATGTGAAAAAAAATCGCACAGAATAATTCTTTCTAAAATAAGAATAAGCAACCATAGGTTAGCAATTGAAACGGGTAGGTTTTCAAAGACCCCACGAAATGAAAGAATTTGCTTGCATTGTAAGACTGACAACTTTTCAGAAATAGATGATGAGCAACATTTGCTATTACGATGCTCTAGATTTAGCGAAATAAGAATAGCTCTTTTTGACCACGTAAGGAAATCCTGTCCAAGGATTGACACATTAAATGATGAAAATAAGTTTATATACCTTTTGAATTCCAGTGGTTCGACAATTAAAGAAGTAGCAAAATTTCTGCATTCAGCATACACAGCCCATTCTGCATAGGAGAATAGATATTTTCTTTTTTCAGATAATTCTCTTGTTTAACATTATGCTAAATGATATATCATTCTTTGTATTAATGTTGAACATGTTTATGAAAGTATTTTGTGAATGTCTCATATGAAATGAGATGAAACAATAAAATAATTGTATTGTATTGTATTGTATTGTATTGTATTGACTTATGAAGCAAGCACTGGAGTAACAAAATGTAAATAATTTCTTGATTATTTTGTTTGTGAATTCTTACATTTCTTTACATGTTCAATATTAAAATACAGTCAATTGGCATGTTAAATTTTATGAAGCAAGCATTAACTTATGAAAAAATAATCAATTATTTGCAGGAACAAGGGAATTTTCAAAATGATTTGGTCCGTAAAATCACTAATGCCGACCCATATGTTACAGATGAGTACAGTAAAGCTCTTAATAACACACCTGGTTATAACACGGATTTGGATATACAACCATGCAACTACCAGCTTAACAAAAGCATTGTTCACGAAATCAAATTTTGTGATATAGCTGTCATGTAAATATAAACAATTTGCCATATAGTGACAGTTTGAGATTTTTAAAAGAGGAAAGCCAATGGACATGATACTTGTTTAAAGTGTATATTTCAAAATAAGTTTCCTTAATTTCAGTAACATATGTTGTTGGTACACATTGGAATTGCCTCTATGAGGCAATTCCAATGTGCATATACAACAATTTTCCATTCAATAAATGAGTGTTTTTCACCATTAAACAGGTTTTTCACAAACTTCTCAACTACTTTTCATGTTTCAGTGTAATGAGCATGTGGAAATGAACAAGTTTTTGTGTAGTTTGGCTTGAACCTGGATGACAATAATAGATAGCCAATTTTATATTATTGACAGCTTATCTTTAGATGTTTCATTGGGATGAACTTGGTGGCTGCCTGGTTGTAACACAGTCATGTTAGGAATGGTCATTTTCCTTAAATGTCTTTGAACAATTGTCCCTTTATAACACAATTCACTTTGAACATGGTCCCTTCCTATGGACCCAAAACAAAATTTTATAAAGGGACTGCACTATATTACTGTAAAATGGATCTTACCCATGATAGTTCCCATGTTAAACTTGTATCTCTGCTCCAACAATGACGGCTTGCACTTCTTAATAACCTCTTCAACCTATAAAAGTGTTAACAATGGTATCGTATATGAAAATGATTTGACAAACCCATTAGAAGAGATCCTACTACGTTTAAAGATAAATTTATGCTCAACACAACTGTATACCTGCATTTTTTGTCACGAAGATTTGTTTAAAAGATATATTTCTATCATGAAGCTTAGGCCAAGAAAAAAGTATGTGTGGTTCAAGTTACCCGGCCTACCCTTACTTTTTACCCCCTACCCATAATTTTTTCTCCAAATTCTGAAGTTGGAAGGGAATAGCAGAACAAAATAATTTTGTTCTGCTATTCTCGTCCAACTTCAGAATTGGGAGAAAAACTACATATCAAAATGACCATCTGAAAGGGAAATCTTAATTTCTATGCATTTAGTCTTTGGTATAAAAAGTAAAAGGATTAAAACAAGGCTATATCCTCAAAAAAAGACACTTTTATATCAGCTTTGTCTTATTTAATACATTTCCAAGCAGGTCAGGTATATTCCAAGAAAAAAACATTTTCAAAACAAGTAGCCCAATAGGCAACGATCGCTCACCATGGAACCAGAGGCGAGTTCAACAAGGTGAGTGCTTGCAAGCGCTCGTTGTTCTGGTACCTATCTTTATTCGTAATGTGTAAAGCCTGGCATCAGTACAACGAGCGCTCGAGAGCACTCACTTTGTTGAACTCGCCTCAGCATAATGTTTGGAGACACCATAATTTACGATGCTCAAAGGCAGGTAACTCTGAACTTGAAACAGTGACCAGGAATTAATTCAAAAACATAAGATATTATGCTAGTTCTAGTTATCTGCAAGTTTTAAAAAGATCTGAATAAAAATGGTGAAAGTGTATTTTTCAGATGCTTAAGGGCAGCTAACTCTATAGTCAGTGATGGGTTATGACCAATCCAATCTTTAATGTATGTCCTGATAACCTACAAGGATGAAAAAAATCAAATGAAAGATGAAGGCACTAGAGTGGTCACAACATTATACAGCTATATTTTAGACGCTCAAGTGCAGCTAACTCTGTAATTGGTGGTTGGGTGTGGCAGATAATCTAACTCATTGAAGCTTTTATGGGGGTCATTGTTACCTGCAAGACTGAGGAAGATCCAATCAAAATGAGGGCGCTAGAGTGGTCACAAAAGATCTTCCATTGTAAGTCCATGCAGATGCTCAACAGTCTGAGGATAGTTCTACTTAAAGTTCAAACTCATCCAAGTTTTATGGTTGTCCTTGTTACCTGAAAGAATGAAGAAGATCCAATCAAAAATGAAGGTGCTAGAGTGGTCACAACATTATCCATCAATTTTTATGATGATCAAGGAGAGCTAACTCCATAATAGGTGATGGGATCTTGCGAAATTCAAACTCATTCAAGCTCTTATAGTTGTCCTTCTTATCTGCAAGAATAAAGAAGATCCATTCATAATTTGAAAGCACTAGAGTGGTCACAACATTTCTCCCATTATAAGTCTATGGGGATTTTTCGAGATGCTCAAGGGCAGCTAACTCATAAGTCCTTGATCGGATCCTGCAGAATTTCAAACTCATCCAAGCTTTTATGTTTGCCTTTGTTAGATGAAAGAATGAAGAAGACACAATCAAAAATGTAGAGGCTAGAGCAGTCAATTTTTAAGATGCTCAAGGGGAGCTAACTCCAAAATAGGTGATGGGATCTTGACAAAATTCAAACTCATCCAAGCTCTAATAGTTGTCCTTATTCAATATTGTATGCAATAATGAAGAAGATCCATTCAAAATTGAAAGCACTAGAGTGGTCACAACATTTCTCCCATTATAAGTCTGTAGGGATTTTTCCAAACGCTCAAGGGCAGGTAACTCATAAGTCCCTGGTTGGATCCTGCTGAATTTCGAACCCATCCGAGATATTACAGGTTTACTTATTGCCTGCAAGAATGAAGAAGATCTAATCAAAAATGAAGGAGCTAGAGTGGTCACAACATTATTCAATAATTTTTAAGATGCTCAAGGGGAGCTAACTCCAAAATAAGTGATGGAATCTTGATGAAATTCAAACTCATCCAAGCTTTAATAGTTGTCCTTATTGTATGCAAGAATGAAGAAGATCAATTCAAAATTGAAAGCACTAGAGTGGTCACAACATTTCACCCATTATAAGTCTATGGTGATTTTTCCAAATGCTCAAGGGCAGGTAACTCGTAAGTCCCTGGTCGGATCCTGCTGAATTTCGAACCCATCCGAGATATTATGGGTTTACTTGTTACCGCAAGAATGAAGAAGATCCAATCAAAAATGAAGGAGCTAGTGTGGTGGTCACAACATTATTCATTAATTTTTCTGACGCTCAAGGGCAGCTAACTCCGAAGTCAGTTATGGAATCTTGTCGAAATTCAAACTCATCCAAGCTTTATTAGTTGTCCTTATTGTATGCAAGAAGGAGGAAGATCCATTCAAAATTGAAAGCACTAGAGTGGACACAACATTTCTCCCATTATAAGTCTATGGGAATTTTTCTAAAACCTCAAGGGCAGGTAACTCATAAGCCCCTGGTCGGATCCTGCTGAATTTTGAACCCATCCAAGATATTATGAGTTTACTTGTTGCCTGCAAGAATGAAGAGGATCCAATCAAAAGTGAAGGAGCTAGAGTGGTCACAACATTATTCATTAATTTTTCTGACGCTCAAGGGCAGCTAACTCCGAAGTCTGTGATAGAATCTTGCCGAAATTCAAACTCATGCGAGCTTTTATGGTTGGTCTTGTTATCTGCAAGAATGAAGAAGATCCATTAAAAAATGAATGTACTAGAGTGGTCACAACATTTCTCCCATTATAAGTCTATGGGGATTTTTCCAGATGCTCAAGGGCAGCTAACTCATAAGTCCCTGGTAGAATCCTGCCGAATTTCGAACCCATACAAGATATTATGGTTGTCCTTGTTACCTGCAACAATAAAGAAGAACAAATCAAAAATGAAGGAGCTAGAGTGGTCACAAGATTTTCCCCATTATAACCCTATGGGAGCTATCTATTGCCATGGAAAACAGAGTTCTGATCCGATCTTACCCAAAACCTAATGCAGTCGATCCCCCAACCCAATGATGCTCCTGATTAAATTTGATTATGATTGACCAGTTGGTTTCAGAGATATTTATGTTTGAAAGTGTGGACGCACGGACACCGGCTCGAGTCCCATACTATAAGCTCACCCTGAGCCTTCGGCTCTGGTGAGCTAAAAAAGTATCCTACCTACCTACCCTTATTTTTTTCAGGGTGTAACCTGAACCACACATATTTATTTATTTGGCCTTAGCAAGCAGTGCCGACCTTGATGAAATGCCGATTTCAGCAACATTTCATTGTTTGCCAAAGTAGCTGTTTACCAGTATCCAGAAAAGGTGGTACCAAAATGGAGAACTGAATTTCTCAGTAAAGTTGAAATATAACATAGGTTTAGATAAACAAGCTTTTTAGCGTAAAATTGTAAATGTTTTCTTACGCATCAGTTTTAACATATTTTTGGGTGCTCAAAAGAACCTTCTCATTGAGACGGTTCTTTTGAGTACTCACAACATATATACTAGTCAAAAGTTCTAAACGACCATGCGTGTTTTTCCTGATTTTCTGGAAAGCTGTAAGCACAAGATCCATTTCGTTTGAATTACTGAATAGACCAACCTATCAGTAAACGATACCAGAAAACGGCTAAGCAAAATTCAGTAAATTGTATTCGGGAGGCTTTGCCAAATACACGTACCCTCAATTTCAAAATTCGCAAGAATTTGTATTGGATGGTGGGGTATTTTTGACACTTTGGCCAATAGCAACGAGTCTATTGCAGATGGAATGTTCATT
>CAXHUL010000337.1:61231-90757 GCA_964019695.1 Loripinus fragilis | reverse complement strand
AAAGTCCCTAGGGCCAAACTTTTCGTTGTTTTATTTGAAGTTTGAATAAATATAGCTGATCTATAAAAGGATAACCAGTGCATAGGCTAAACATGATTACTTTCACTTTTATATATCCAAAGATATGCTGTATGTCTAATGGAGACATACAAGAACCATGTCAATGCGATGTGCTGTATGAAGAACATTTGCACACAAACAGGAGCAGTCTCACTGAGTCTGCCCTAAGTACATTCAAGTCAGCATATCTTTAGAAAGCAAATACGGAAGAAACATGTAATGGTGAACAAAATCTGTTAAATGCACCTACATATATTACATATTGGACTTTAAATGGCAGTTTAATGTTTAAGGATTCGAATTAATGAGAGTACACTGTAGTGGTCATGTATAAACTGAAAAAAAAAAAAAAACAAAAAAACACAACTATTAATTAAACCCTGCTTTTTTTATTGAGCTTCGTCTAGTAAAACCCATGCTACACTCTAACACTTCATGGAATGTTAACTTCTTTGAACGCTTTTTATCCAATTGTGTCTTATTCAAACGTTTCACTTTTTCAAATGGTGCTACTTCGAATTCTACACAAAACTTGGGCCTCGTAGTAACTCCATCTTGTCTGTTTCTGTATAGTGAACATCTCTGATTAATATCTGAAAGAATAAAAAAGGAACTTCTAAGTTTCAAAGTGATAGACAGCGTTTAACATAAAAATGATATCAAACACACTTAATTAAACCATTTAAGACTAGCACATTGAGAAACGGTGCAGATCCAATCACACATTACTAAGACAATGTAACATTCTACAATGAGTATCCAATGGTGTGAATAAAGCTGACGGAAAAAGGAAAAGACTTATTTATATGTGCCACTATCCAAGATCAAATTTATTCTCAACGATAATTTGAGGGGGAGATGGAGGGGATGGGTAGTAGAGGAGGAGATGGAAGGAGGGGTGAGAAGATAGGAAGAGGAGATGGAGGGGATGGGTAGTAGAGGAGGAGAGAGTTTATGAGGAGGAGATGGGTAGTAGAGTAGGAGATGGGAGGAGGAGATGAGAAGATAGGAGGAGGAGAGTGTTTAGGAGAAGGGATGGATGGGATGGGTAGTAGAGGAGGAGATGGGAGGAGGAGGAGGAGGAGGTGAGAAGATAGGTGGAGAGTGCTTAGGAGTAGGAGATGGGTATTTGAGGAGGAGTTAGGAGGAGGAGGTGAGAAGATAGGAGGAGGAGATGGATGGGATGGGTAGTAAAGGAGGAGATAGGAGGAGGAGAGTGTTTAGGAGGAGATGAAGAGGATGGGTAGTAAACGAGGAGATAGGAGGAGGAGAGTGTTTAGGAGGAGGAGATGAAGGGGATGGGTAGTAAAGGAGGGGATAGGAGGAGGAGTGTGTTTATGAGGAGGAGATGGAGGGGATTGGTAGAAGAGAAGGTGGGAGGAGGAGGAAAGGAGGTGAGAAGATAGGAGGAGGAGAGTGTTTAGGAGGAGGAGATGGAGGAGATGGGTAGTAGAGGAGGAGATGGGAGGAGGAGGAGGAGGTGAGAAGATATGAGGAGTAGAGTGTTTAGGAGGAGGAGATGGTAGAAGAGGAGGAGATAGGAGGTGAGAAAAAACAAGGGGGAGAGTGTTTAGGAGGAGGAGATGGAGGGGATTGGTAGAAGAGGAGATGGGAGGAGGGGGAGAGGGTGAGAAGATAGGAGGAGGAGAGTGTTTAGGAGGAGGAGATGGAGGGGATGGCTAGTAGAGGAGGAGATGGGAGGAGGAGAGTGTTTAGGGGAGGAGATGGAGAAGGAGGTGGAGATAGGAGGTGAGAGTGTTTAGGAGGAGGAGATGGAGGGGATGAGTAGTAGAGGAGGAGATGGGTGGAGGAGGAGGAGGTGAGAAGATAGGAGGAGGAGAGTGTTTAGGAGGAGGAGATGGGTAGAGAGGAGGAGATAGGAGGTGAGAAAATACAAGGGGGAGAGTGTGTAGGAGGAGGAGATGGGTAGTAGAGGGGAGATAGGAGGAGGTGAGAAGATAGGAGGAGGAGAGTGTTTAGGATGAGGAGATGGGTAGTAGAGTAGGAAATAGGAGGAGATGGAGGAGATGGGTAATTGAGGAGGAGATAGGAGGAGGAGGATGTGAGAAGATAGGAGGAGGAGATGTGGAGGATGGGTAGTAGAGAAGGAGATTGGAGGAGGAGGAGGAGGTGAGAAAATAGGAGGAGGAGAGTGTTAAGGAGGAGGAGATTGGTAGTAGAGGAGAATATAGGAGGAGGAGATGGAGGAGATGGGTAGTTGAGGAGTAGATAGGAGGATGAGGTGAGAAGATAGGAGGAGGAGAGTGTTTAGGAGGAGGGATGGGAGATAGGAGGAGATGGGTAGTTGAGGAGGAGATAGGAGGAGGTGGAGGTGAGAAGATAGGAGGAGGAGAGTGTTTAGGAGGAGGAGATGGGTAGTATAGGAGGAGATAGGAGGAGAAGATGGAGGAGATGGGTAGTAGAAGAGGAGATAGGAGAAGATGGAGAGATGGTAGTAGAGGATCAGATGGGGAGAAGGAGGAGGAGGAGGTGAGAAGATATGAGGAGGAGATGGGTTGTAGAGGAGGAGATAGGAGGAGATGGGTAGTTGAGGAGGAGATATGACGAGGAGGAGGTGAGAAGATAGGAGGAGGAGAGTGTTTATGAGGAGAGGATGGGTAGTAGAGGAGGAGATAGGAGGAGAAAATGGAGGAGATGGTTGTTGAGGAGGAGATAGGAGGTAGAGGAGGTGAGAAGATAGGAGGAGATTAGTGTTTAGGAGGAGGGTTGGGAGATAGGAGGAGGAGATGGGTAGTTGAGGAGGAGATAGGAGGAGGAGGAGGTGAGAAGATAGGAGGAAGGGAGTGTTTAGGAGGATGGGATGGGTAGCAGAGGAGATAGGAGGAGAAAATGGAGGAGATGGGTTGTTGAGGAGGAGGGGATGGGAGATAGGAGGAGATGGGTAGTTGAGTTGGAGATAGGAGGAGGTGGAGGTGCGAAGATAGGAGGAGGAGAGTGTTTAGGAGGAGGAGATGGGTAGTATGGAGGAGATAGGAGGAGAAGTGTGGGATGGGTAGTAGAAGAGGAGATAGGAGAAGATGGAGGAGATGGGTAGTAGAGGATCAGATGGGAGAAGGAGGAGGAGGAGTGAGAAGATATGAGGAGGAGATGGGTAGTAGAGGAGGAGATAGGAGGAGATGGGTAGTAGAGGAGGAGATAGGAGGAGGAGATGGGTAGTTGAGGAGGAGATAGGAGGAGGGAAAGTGAGAAGATAGGAGGAGGAGAGTGTTTAGGAGGAGGAGATGGGAGGAGGAGGAGGAGGTGGGAAAATACGAGGAGGATAGTGTTTAGGAGGAGATGGGTAGTAGAGGAGGAGATAGGAGGAGGAGGAGTTGAGAAGATAGGATAAGGAGAGTGTTTAGGAGGAGGAGATGAGTAGTAGAGGAGGAGATAGGAGGAGGAGATGGTTAGTTGAGGAAATAGGAGGAGGTGAGAAGATAGGAGGAGGAGAATGTTTAGGAGGAGATGGGTAGTAGAGGATGAGATAGGAGGAGGAGATGGAGGAGATGGGTAGTTGAGGAGGAGATAGGTGGAGGAGGAGGTGAGAAGATAGGAGGAGCAGAGTGTTTAGGAGGAGGGGATGGGTAGTAGAGGAGGAGATAGGAGAAGGTGGAGGAGATGGGTAGTTGAGGAGGAGATAGGAGGAGGAGGGGGTGAGAAGATACGATAAGGAGAGTGTTTAGGAGGAGGAGATGGGTAGTAGAAGAGGAGATAGAGGAGGATATGGTTAGTTGAGGAGAAAGGAGGAGGAGGTGAGAAGATAGGAGGAGGAGAGTGTTTAGCAGGAAATGGGTAGTAGAGGAGGAGATAGGAGGAGGAGATGGAGGAGATGGGCAGTTGAGGAGGAGATAGGTGGAGGAGGAGGTGAGAAGATAGGAGGAGCAGAGTGTTGAGGAGGAGGGGATGGGTAGTAGAGGAGAAGATAGGAGGAGGAGATGGGTAGTTGAGGAGGAGATAGGAGGAGGAGGAAGTGAGAAGATAGGAGGAGGAGAGTGTTTAGGAGGAGGAGATGGGAGGAGGAGGAGGAGGTGGGAAAATACGAGGAGGATAGTGTTTAGGAGGAGATGGGTAGTAGAGGAGGAGATAGGAGGAGGAGTTGAGAAGATAGGATAAGGAGAGTGTTTAGGAGGAGGAGATGAGTAGTAGAGGAGGAGATAGGAGGAGGAGATGGTTAGTTGAGGAAATAGGAGGAGGTGAGAAGATAGGAGGAGGAGAGTGTTTAGGAGGAGATGGGTAGTAGAGGATGAGATAGGAGGAGGAGATGGAGGAGATGGGTAGTTGAGGAGGAGATAGGTGGAGGAGGAGGTGAGAAGATAGGAGGAGCAGAGTGTTTAGGAGGAGGGGATGGGTAGTAGAGGAGGAGATAGGAGGAGAAGGTGGAGGAGATGGGTAGTTGAGGAGGAGATAGGAGGAGGAGGGGGTGAGAAGATACGATAAGGAGAGTGTTTAGGAGGAGGAGATGGGTAGTAGAAGAGGAGATAGAGGAGGATATGGTTAGTTGAGGAGATAGGAGGAGGAGGTGAGAAGATAGGAGGAGGAGAGTGTTTAGGAGGAAATGGGTAGTAGAGGAGGAGATGGAGGAGATGGGCAGTTGAGGAGAAGATAGGTGGAGGAGGAGGTGAGAAGATAGGAGGAGGAGAGTGTTTAGGAGGAGGGGATGGGTTGTAGAGGGGGAGATAGGAGGAGAAGATGGAGGAGATGGGTAGTTGAGGAGGAGATAGGAGGAGGAGGAGGTGAGAAGATAGGAGGAGGAGAGTGTTTAGGAGGAGGGGATGGGAGATAGGAGGAGGAGATGGGTAGTTGAGGAGGAGATAGGAGGAGGAGGAGGAGGTGAGAAGATAGGAGGAGGAGAGTCTTTGGGAGGAGGAGATGGGTAGTAGAGGAGGAGATAGGAGGAGGAGATGGAGGATATGGGTAGTTGAGGGTAGTTAACCATAACACCCACCATTTTCATCAGTAATGCCTCACTTTCACATGTCTAAATATTGGAAACTGTGATGTATGAAGTCTGAACTGTGAAGTGTGATCTTATATGTGTGAAGTAAGAACTATACACTGTGAAGTATAAAGTGTGACATGTGAAGTATTAAGTGTGAAAAATGAACTGTGAAGTCTGAAGTGTGAAGTATGGTGTGTGAATTATAAAGTGTGAAGTATGGACTATGAACTTTGAAATGTCACTTGACGTTATCTCCTACACATAATTAAAAGGTGTGAAGTATGAATTGTTTAGTATGAACTTTGACCTATGAAGTGTAAAGTATAAACTATGAAGTGTTCAATGTGAAGTAAAAAGTGTGGCCTATGAAGTATAAACTCTGACGTGTGAATATGAAGTGAGAAATATAAAATGTGAAGTATGAACTGTGAAGTCTGAAGTATGAACTATGTAATGTAAAGTATAAACAGTGAACTTTGAAATGGCATTTAAATGTGTCTTCCACACATAACAATGAACGGTGAAGTACGAATTGTAAAGTGTGGAGTGCGAAATATGAAGTGTAAATATGTAACGAATCTGAACTATGAAGCATGTAGTCTGAAGTATCAAGTCTGAATTAGGATGTATTCACTATGAAGTGTGAAGCATGAAGTCTGAACTATGAAGTATAAAATGTGAAGTATGAACTATGAAGTATGGACTGTGAAAAATGAAGAATGAAGTATGATAATTGAAATATGAACAGTAGAGCATGAACTGTGAACTTTTAAATGTCACTACAGTTGTGCAACGAAGTCTGAACTATGAAGCATTTAGTGTGAAGTATGAAGTCTGAATTAGGAAGTGTTCATTATGAAGTGTGAAATATGTACTATGTCTATGACGTCTGATTTTTTAAGTGTGAATCTTGAACTATGGAGTGTGAAAACTGACGTAAAAAACTATGATGTGTGAACTGTGAAGTAAGAAGCGTCGACTGTGAATTGTGAACTATGGACTCGGAGGAGTGTACTGTGACGTTTGGAGTATAAAGTCTGAAGTATGGACAGCGAAAAGTGATATTTCAAAGTTCAAACTTCACATTTCAAACTTCACAGTTCGACTTCATACTTCAATAACCATACTTCACAATTCATGGTTCACACTTTACAGTTCAGAGTTCAAACTTCACATTTCATACTTCACAGTTCAACTTCATACTTCAATATTCATACTTCACAATTCAAACCGTGCGAAGTATGAAGTGGGAAGTGCGTAGCTTTAAGTATGCCAAATGAAGTGCGAACAATTAAGGGTGTAGAATGAAGCCAGAACCATGAAGTGGGACGTATGAACCGTGAGGTATGAACTGTGAACTTAAAAATGTCTTTTTACGTTGTCTCACTCACATAACTATGAATTGGGAAGTATGAATTGTAAAGTATTAAGTGCAAAGTATGAAGTGAGGATTATGCAGCCTTAAGTCTGAACTATGAAATGTGATGTATGAAGTGTGTAGTGTGTGAAGTATGAAGTCTAAACTATGAAGTGAGAAATATGAAGTGTGAAGTGCTAACTGTGAAGTGTGAACTGTGAACTTCAAAGGTTACTTTACATTGTCTCCCACACATGACTATAAATTTGAGTATGAAGTGCCAAGTATGAAGCGTGAAGTCTGAACTTTGAAATGTGAACTATGAAGTCTGAACTATTAAGTGTGAAGTTTGAACTATGAATTAAGTGTGAAAACTGTATTATGAAGTCTGAACTATGAAGTGTGAACTGTTAAGTAAGAAGCGTCAACTTAGAAATGTGATCTATGAACAAAGAATAGTGTACTGTGACGTTTGGAGTATAAAGTCAGAACAATGGAAAACGGAAAAGTGTCATTTAAAAGTTCATACTTCACATTTTAATATTCCCAGTTTATGGTTCACACTTCAAAATTCTGACTTCACCCTTCAGAGTTGAAACTTCACAGTTAAGATTTCACATTTTATTCTTTACATTTCCACTTCATACTTCAATGTTCATACTTCACAAATCAAACTGTGCAAAGTATGGTGTGAAATATGCAGCCTTAAATCTGACTTATGAAATGCGAACAACTAAGTGTGCAGTATGAAGAGTGAACTATGAAGTGTGAAGTCTGAACGGTAAAGTATGAACTGTGAACTTCAAAAATGTTATTTTGCGCTGTCCCCCATTGCATATAACTATAAAGTGTAAAGTATGACTTTTGGAGTATAAAGTGTTAAGTGAAGATTGAAGTCTGAACAATGAAGTATGAAATATGAAGTGTAAAGTATGAACTATGAACAGAAGGGTGAACTGTGAACTATGAAGTGTAAAGTTTGAATTCTGAACTGTCTAGTTTGAAGTACAAATGAAGTGAGAAGGAGCTTGAACTGTGAAGTATGATGTATGAAGTATGAACTAAGAGGAGTTTACTGTGAAGCTTGAGTATGAAGCCTGAACTATGGAAACATAAAGTGACATTTGAAAGTTCATACTTCATAGTCTATATGCACATGGTTCACACTTCACAGTTCAAACTTCACAGTTCAGACTTCACATTTCATACCTCATAGTTCCATTTCACACTTTACTGTTCATAATTCACAATTAACTTCACACTTCATAGTTCCAACTTCAAATTTCATACATCATGCTTAGTAATTCACACTTCTAATATCACACTTTAAGATCTTCTTTTTTAATGTTTAAACCTTGTCATCGAAATGCTCTTGTTTACTATACAATAATACATTAACCCAATATTGCAAGATTGATGCGATTTATATTGATTAACAAAAATGTAACATGCAACAACACACATCATTTTTATCAGTAATATGTCACAGTAAGGTGTTTAAAGATCTAAAACCTATGTAGTGTAACCTTTAAAGTGTGACTTGAAGTATGAACTGTGAAGAGGGAATTATGAAGTGTGGAGTGTTAAGTAAGGAGTGTTGGTTGGTTTTGTTGCTTTACGTCCCAAGTCAACAGCTATGGTCATTGCGGGACGGTCAGTTCACCTAACCACACTAAGTAAGGAGTGTGAATATGTACTTAAAAGGGTATCCTTTGGAAGCAAAGAATGCACCAAAGAACTGAAACTAGAGTGTGCATATTATAGAGTCAGAACTATGAAGAGTTTCTGTTGTATAATGTATGAAGTGTGAAGTATGAACCATGAAGGTGAAGTATGAACTGTTAACTTTGAATTGTCAGATTTTGTGCCAAATATGAACACTGCCAGTCAAAAAGTGAAGACAAGTTCATACTATAAGCCTTAAGCCAAATTCTAAGTCTATATGACCTGAATTGTCCTTTTGAGTCCAATGTCATATTGGTAATCTAGAACCCTTGTTAAAATCTAAACTCAGTAGGCAATCATTGTGCCAAATTTGAACACCCTTGGTCGAAAAAATGGAAGAAGTGTTCCTTTTATGAGTGGAAGGACATATTTTAAATATATTTGACCTTGACCTTTTACTCCAGAGTCATATTGGCGATCATAAACCTTCATTATAATCTACACATCATAGGTAATCATTGTGGCACATCACCCTCAATCAAAAAATGAAAGAGTTTGTGTTATGAGCAAGTCTGAATGACAAATGGACCCGATTACAATATATGTCTAACATATTATCTGACTTAAAGTCACTTTTCTCAAAAAGGATGGATATATTATAATTTTTTAAGTTTGTTGTAGGCAAATCAGGGCAAACTGGGAAGATCTTGATGAGATTTGAAATTTTAAGACATCTAGGTTGAAAAACTGTTTGAAAAAGAGAGCATGTTTTCTATTTTTCTTATGAGTTAAATGATACTTTACATCCCAGTCAACAAAAGTTTGGTCATGTTGGGATGTTTCATCTGCGTTTAACCAGTACTATATAAGCAAAATATTTGAGTGCAGAACTGTCTGTTTCCTTAATTATAATTTTTAATGTCTCATTGAGACGGTTCTTTTGAGTACCCACAAAATTTTTTTTTAGATAAGTATTTTTCAATCACACACACTTATCTGGAGGTAGAGGCACTCTTTTTACCCTGCTTGCTGTTCACGGCAATATCTGTAATCTGCTCTCTTCTGCTATCTATGTTTTTGGTGGCCTATATTGCAAACAATATGGACACAGATCAAACTGCTCCCTTTCGATCGAACTGTCTGATCAGGGCTCATAGTGTTTGAATTATCAGCAGGATAAGGGTTAATTCAGGCACAATTTGAGTACAATGCTTATTTTGGAATACAGAAATGAAATAGAAAAGTACAGTCAGTCGAATCTCGTAAATTCAAAGTTGTTTTATTTTTAAGTATTGAAAATTCGAATTATAGAGAGTTATACATAAAATATATAACCCCCAAAAATGATTGTTATCATTTATCAAACATATGTCTTGGGTGTGTAAAAGAAACCTCTCAATGAGACATTTCGTTTATGCATTGTAGAGTGGGGGCAATGACCCTTGAGCGGTCCCCATACATAGTGCAGAGCTTTTTACGACCATATTCCCAGTAGGGGATTCCCGGGGTCATATGTGGAGGGGGGGGGGGGCAGTGGTGTAAATGACTGGTGCATTATTTGATTGACAGAGGTATTAATGTTTGTCTGCAATTCAGGCTTTACAGCCCAGTCAATATATAAATAATGCATGTTAGCTCGAACACATTCTTCTGTCAGATAGAAAATTGAAAATGTTTTGTCTGTCTTTGGTGATACTTTATGTCCCAGTCAACATACTTGGAACCAGGGCTCACCCTGCCATTAGCCATTATAGCCATTTGCTAAATGTAGAGTGGCTATGAATATAATATATTGCTTACTAGAGATAGACGTCAGACTCAAGCAATTCTGCTTCTAAGACGCCGACTGTCTAGTGGTGGGGGAAAGCCAGTGCAGTTCTCGGCGATCGGCCGGGAAATACACTGTGAAACCACCGCAACCCGGAAGGTGACAGTCAAACCATTGAGATACATACCACTGAAGGAACAATTTGATAATTTTTCTATAATCGACATTTTTGCTAGCGACGCTAGCGAGATTCGAACCTGCGTGGCAGAGGTATCCAGCTAGTCAGAGCTAATCACGCTACCGACTGAGCTATCCGGGCGCTAAAAAGTAAAAAAAACACACTCTAGTCTAGGTGGTTCAAAAATTACATATCTGCGAAAACGTTTATTTCAATCAGCTTTTGGATTTTCCAATTCCTGCACACTTTACCATTGTGCCATATTTAACTCTTTGAATGCTGGATTTTTTCAATACCATCAGGGTGTCAAACAATTAGGATCGAGATCAGGCCCGACAATTTGTCGGGCCTGACCTGGGTCCAAACTGTTTGCAAAGGTTATTAGCAGATGGCAAAAGTCATCGGTTAAATATAGAACAACTTATTGAAACTACTTTCTCGCTAAAACCTTGGCTAAAGTCAATTTCTTTTGGCTCCAACCTTTTTCCATTTGGCTTAAGTGTTGGCTACAACAAATTCTGAGCCAGGGTAAGCCCTCAGACAGATAAAATGAAAACGTTTTGTCTGTCTGTGGTGATGCTTTACGTCCCAGTCAAGATTTTTACCACCCTATCTGGACGTTTCTCGAGTTGAACCAGCACAATTAATATGCAGATGATACAATGTCTTGCTCAAGGACACAACACAGTGCCTTGTGTGCAGTACTTCTTGAGGGGCTCAAACCAGCGACCCCTGGACTCAAGCTCAAGTCGAACACTACCATCAATAGGCCACTGCACTCCTCAGCAGTACATGTAGATCTAACCTTATCCTTACTTAGGCTAATTTCTATGATAGGGCTGTTTCAGCTGAGAAGCCATGTACTCACTCTGAAGATCTCTTGTGTAAACACATCGAGCAATTTATCTGTGTAGACTATACAAAGACAGGTGTCAGCAGGCTCCAATTCCTCACTTTCTCTTGTGTCAGCAGACAGGTCGAATGAAATTATTGTTAAGTCCATGACACACTCCTCTTGATATATAAAACAAACAATAAATGAATAGTTCATAACGTGTCGATTCAAACCGAAAGTAAGATCGGTTTCGTAGAACTCGGACTCTTTACACAGTCTAAATCATTTCCGGCGACAGGTACTCATCTAAAATAAATTCCCTCCTATAATTTTGTCGATAAATAGTACGTTTTGACAGAATAATAAGCGAATTTTGTTCCGTATGCTGGTTGGGACAGATGAAGGCGGCCATATTTACGAAATTTTCTGAAAGGTAAGATCGCCTCCCCCCTGTCGTAAAGTTACGACAATATTTAAGAAAATCTTAGCGAAATCCTTAAGAAATTCATAAGTCGATGGCGTTTGTGAAACGCAAACCGTTCTTAAGAATGAACTTACGAATTTCTTAGCGCTAAGAACGTTAGTGAAACGGGCCCCTGGTGATTTGGATGCTGTCTGGCCCAACCTGGTTTACATGTTGGATTTCGTTTGCTCCAGTGTTCGGTTTTATTTACTGTTCAGTCCTTGTATTTGCTTTGTCTCATTTTTGTGTCTTGGTTTGTGTGTTCTAGGAGATGATGCATTGATAAGTTGGGGGTATTTCGTGCGGGCCATGTGTCTTGGTCTGCATCTGAGCTAATGGTGAGGTTGTCACGCTGTGAAACCAGTTTAAGCCCTCCAGTAAAATATCTTTATTGGCCGCTCCAAGGCGGTGCTTCTTTTGTGGATCGTTTATGTTGTTTCTGTCTTTTTGTTATGCTTTCATGCGCGTCTGTTTATTGATGTGTTGTGGTCACCTGCTGGGAAATGGTTGACCTCTTGCCTCTCGTTTGTGATGTCTAATTTTGAAGTTGTCACTTTCCCATTGGTATCCTGGGTCAGGTGTGGTGCTTGATTGAATCGATTCCTGATCTTTGCACTTTTTCTTACTTATATAAACAGAAATGTTGCCTGTTGTATGCTATTCGTATTATATCACGCTCTGTTGTAGCGTTTAATTGCCTTTTTGAGTTGGTCAGATAAGGAAGAATTTTTTCCAAGGATTCGTGAGAGTTAGCATGCGCAGATCCAGAGGGGGGGGGGGGGGGGGCAGGCGGTCCTGAACCCCCTCACCTCCCTGAAAAGTCACAACAATATAGGTTTTCTTAGCAATACTGGTCCGGATCCCCTGAAAATCACAAGCCTTCTAAGCCAACATTCAATGTTTGGACATCATCGGCATGCCAGCGTTTAGCTTGGAGCAGATGATAGCCCCCTAATAGCGGTATTTGTAACCTTCCTCCTCTCATCAACCTAAAAAAAACTTTGTCATAGTTGGACCACCTCTGACAAAACTTTCTGGATCCGCGCATGATTTGTTTCCAAAATCATTATTAAATATTGGCTCTGATATGCCCTGTTATAGAAGAAGAGTCTAGTCAACAGTTCAATTGATTTCATATGATAAAAGATACAAACCATTTTAAGGACTGAATAAAAAAGATATCGATAAATTTATTACACGCACCACACCCACTTGTATTTATCATATCATCTTTAATTGAGGCAATATTTCTAGATAACCAGATTTTTACACTTGTTTTAGTTATTCGTAAACGGAGTAAACGATCTCATAGTATACGTAAACTAGTGATCTGAAAGGAAAATACAGGATCTAACATGACTGTACATGGTTCAATGAACTTATTAAACGGTGTTTAGGATGCAAGCCTCAGCAAACCTCACTTTTTATCTCTTGTTCACAAATATAAACAAAGATATACGAATAAAACAGGAGCACACATGTTAGATTCTATTTATCACATGACATTAAAATGAATTAAAATTCGCATTTTTATTATGAAAACGTCAATATTTTGCCATCTAAGAATGCGATTTTTGCACCTTTAAAAAAGGAAGATAAAACAAATTAAAGGACTCAACAGTACATAAAGGGTGTTAAGAAAGTTCGTTCCCCTCTTCATCAAAGAATTTCGAATCATTTAAAAAGGAAATTATGCTGAAAAGTTGCATAGTCACCGGGCATGTTATTCCTTGCGATGTTTTATAGTGGTTGGCATTGTGTCTGACATCGAATGTCTTCACACAATTACATTTAATTTGGGTACTGTCTTTCAGTCGGTCTTGAAAAATCTGATATTTTACAAAAAAATGCGACATTTATTATTTTAGATAGTTGTTTACAGCCTTACAGTTTAGTAAACATACTAAAGGCTTATATAAGATGAATAACAACTCCATTTAGGGTTTCTTAACCAATAAGAAAATATTCTCATCACTATGGCCAGGACATGACAAGGGTTCTTTGTCATATACCCCAATTTTGCTCCTCAAGCCCAAAAAAGTCCGAGAGGTACTTGATTTTGAAGATAAATAATGGTGACCAAATATTTGATTAAACATCCTGTTGTTCTTTATTTTTTATCAAGTGTGTTGACCTTCAAGAATTCCAGTGACATTAATGTCATTAGACACAATATAACTAAAACAATAAGAACATAATTTTATTGTGGAACGAACTTGCTTAACACCCTTTACTACTGAATCCGAAGCAATGTAAGAATGCTTACTGAAACAAGTTTAAAATCTCACAAAAACACTAACTGTTTTTGTCAAGTGAAATATAACGTTATTAAATAATTTGCCTTTGAACTTTTTATATAACAAAAGCATAGAAGTTAAATGAGCTGTGACATGAGATTTCCAACAATGTTGTGTGTGCAACAAGCAAAGCCTAAGATCAGTCTGCGCATACGCACAGTCTGATCAGAACCTTTGCTAGTCGCCTCGATCTTCTATGACTCTTAAGCTACTAACTGAACATCATTTAGAGTTTATAAGCTTACAAAGAGGCGGCAGAGGCTCGTCTGAGTCTACACTTGTCAAAATGCCACATTGTTTGAAATCATATGTCGCGGCTAAAATAAATCTGACTTATTATATTTAACATTGTAGCCGAACCGAACAATTTGTCAACAGAAAAATGCATGATGCTCTGGAGGGATAACGGATACCAGTGGGGAAATCATCTATGTGACGATCCAAGCCTTCAAGCATACATTTGTGAACGGGACACCTGAGACAAAACAATAACACTAGTAAACACTCACGTATTGTCTTATATAGCCTAGAATAATTAAAATACAACACATAAAGAGGTACATACATCTCATCCCAAATTAGGAAAAGAGAACGGATTTTTTATCATTTCACATTGCATTTGATCAATGTAAACGTGATTAAAACATTTAGTATATAAAAATTATTCTACTTTTAACGTTGCCATGTTTAAAGAAAATAAACGCCTATATATAAATAGAAAATGCAACTTTGGACCACACTTAATTTAATGCTTTGTTTATTTAACGAGGATTCCTAACAGCCCTAGGGCCACTAGTAGGTCTCCTCACAAAACAATAAACATACACAAGTACAAGGACAATACAGATAGACACACAGTTACATAAACTATTTACATATTTGCATCTGATGAAATAGTACGGTGCGTGCGTGCGTGCGTGCGTGCGTGTGTTTGTGTGTGTATGTGTCATATTGGCGCAATTTTATAAGCTTTCGTCTTGTACGACAGTCGCATTGTGATCGAAACGCCCAGAGTCGTTAACAAATTAAATAAGCAGTCAAACACTGTTATATTTTCATCCAAGCTCAGGTCCTCTGATCCTTGCAAAAGAATATTACACAGATAGTCAGGCATTATTGCGATGACGGTGTTGAAGTTTGTACCAGGAAAGATGATTGTAGAAATTTCAGAGAGCATTGTCTGTTGTTCTGGGCCGTATCGAGGACAGAAGAGAAGGAAATGCGAGGACGTTTCAGATATAAGATCACAGTTTGGGTTTTGGCAAAATTTTGACTATAATATTATAATTAAATAAATGATTTCTGAGATGGCTGAGCCCAAGGCGCATTCGACAATGATTAACGGCGAGCAAACCATGACCATGCGCGTATAGCTTTTTACTTTTGTTATGCCCGAATAACCGTTTCAATTTTTCTTTGAAAATGTGTAAACTTTCAGATTCTTTTGTTTCCAGTGACAAGTTGTTCCATTCACATATTGCTTTCGGATAAAAAGGATTTCGAGAATAGCTCTCTTCTAATAAAAGGTATAAGAAACGATTGGTTACGTCGGAGGTTGTATGTATCCGTTTTATGACGGACCAGTTTACAGATTTCACTCAGATATGGTGGTGTTAGCGATCTATTTATACTTAACTACTAAAGAAACCCGACACATACTGTGTGTCAATGTTTGGTAGAAAATCAGCTATCAAAACGTCACGTTATCCCTAAAATCAATTTTTGCAAGAACAAAGAAATCCGGCAAAATTCACCAGAAACCGCTTTTATGTGATTCTTTATTCTTTTAATGACATCTTCTGAGCATTCAAATAAAGCATGCATGCATTGTTCAACCCAAAATCCTAGTTTCATTTTATTAACGTCAATTTTACGTGTTTAGCATTTTATGAGCTTTTAAAAAGCACTGCCACTTTATCAACTTTTTTCACTATGTATGATGTTTGGAATGCATTTTGCCAATGTTTCAATCTTTTTGAACTTCGTAGCTGTCGCCTACGTCCATTTAGCGACGTCAAACGTTATAATTACATGCTGATATGTGTATACTGCAAAGCTTGAAATTCATACGCGATTAAAGTAAAGTGTAGCCAATTGGCACTACAACGTAGACAGCACACACTTAACGGCGACATACTTTGACTATTATCCATAGTTTACGTTGGTTGATTCTGCTTTTACTCTTTAACGTGACGCGAAACATTAAAGTTTTGATTCTTGAAAATGCATTCTCTTTTAATGATTGGTTGACTCCAAGTCGTTTCGGTTTTCTAGAAATTGCTTAAACGAAAGAAAAAACACTGTCGTTTAGACAACGTCGAAAGCACAACTTAAAAACCCCATATCATACGTCACAGCAAGAAATTGTGAATTTTTAAAATGCACTTTTGTCTGTACTTGTACTGGCCTTGCATGAATGAAAAAGGTTTTCAATAAAGATATCTGGACATGCTCTCCCGAGACAAAAGTGATAAAAACGGTATTTTTGACGTCGCGACGCCATGTTCTATATTTGATAAATATATTTTTTCGAAGAATACTTTCTAATGTCTTGTTATTAAAATAAGCATATCGGCTTAGCTCTTTAATTTCTTATTTATGTGTTTGAAGCAAGTAAAAGTGTCAGGTTTCTTTAGTAGTTCAGTATATTTTGTAGAACAGTGTTAACTTATGTATTACTCTGCGGCTTTCCATTTTTTCCCAACCTAACTCGTTTAATAAGCGTTCGTTACTTGTCTGTCTGAAAGCGCCTGTGCATATAAGAGCTGCTTTACGTTGACATTTTACAATTGCATCAGACTCAGATTTTAAGCATGCATCGTATATGATATCGCCATAGTCAAGAACTGGACAGATTGTTGTTTTATAAAACATTTCTTTGCAGCTTCTTGGCAGTATTTTCTGGCATCTACGAATAATATTTAATCGCCTGTCAGCCTTTGCAATCGCTTTATTAATATGCACTGACTAAGATAAAGTATTGCAGATCGTTACTCCTAGATGCGTATGATTATCAACCTCCGATATTTTTTTGCCATTTAGGAATAGGTCAGGGTGATTTGAGAGGTTATATTGTCTCGAAATTATCATATATTCCGTTTTAATAGCATTAAATAGTATGAGCCACTGCTTCCCAAATACTGATAATCGTTGGAGGTCTCTATTTACTTTATCAAAAGAGGTAGTGTCAATTATAGGCTGTTGAACAGAGGTATCGTCGGCGAAGAGATTTATGAAACATTCCATATCGTCAACAATATCATTGATATATATCAAAAACAAGAGAGGTCCCAAAATCGACCCCTGAGGTACCCCTGCTTCTAAATAACATACATTGGATTCCACACCATTTAAAACAACCTTTTGGTGACGTCATGATATATAGTCTTTTTGCCACGTATGCCCATTTTTTGTAATTTGAAGATTAACCCTTTGTGCCAAACTTTGTCAAGGTTTTGGACACATCTAGGAAGACCATACAGGTATCTTTTCCATCATTTATATCTTGGTAAATTTGGTGAACTATTTTAGCAGCTGATTTGATTTGGAATCATTTTTCTTAAAACCAAAGTTCTTGCCAGTGACTAACCTGTTTTCTGTCAAATAATCATATAAACGTTTAAAGACTATTGTCTCTAGAACTTTAGACATGTTCGATAACAAAGATATTGGTTTTCTTAAAACCAGAGTTCTTGTCAGTGACTAACCTGTTTTCTGTCAAATAATCATATAAACGTTTAAAGACTATTTTCTCAAGAACTTTAGACATGTTCGATAACAAAGATATTGGTTGATAATTTACCTTATCAGATTTACTTCCCTTCTTATAGACTGGACAAACATTAGCAAGTTACCATGTTTTAGGAAATACACCATCAGCTAGGGATTTATTAAACAAAGCCGTCAGGGGCTTGCAAAGTGAATCAGAGCAATGGTGAAGGATCCAGTTTCCAATACCAACCGGCCCTGTTGATTTATGTACACCTAGTTGGGTCAATAAACGTTTTACTTCGAGTTCTGTGGTTTCGATACTATCAAGGAGCTCTAGCGATAAGGCATATATTTTCCCTAGTTGACATGATTACAAAACCTAAATTTTCAAATTGCCCTAATGTTTTTAAAATTGGTCTGTTTCGGTAGTAAAATATGCATAGAAAGCATCAAAATAGGTTTCAAAGCGATTCATCATTTGAAAAGCTGTGAAAACTTGTGCCTTCTACTCCCACCCCTCATTTTACGTCTTTAGACTGGGTGCCGTTTAGACGAGAGTTTTAGTTAATTCTTAGCAGGTTTTCAAAAAGTAAAAGTGCTAAAATATTAAGGATATAAGTGCCCTTCATTTCCAAAACTTTGCGGTATTCCTTCTGCGCATGCGTACGAAATATACTTAAAATTGTGACGTCTGCCATTGAAAAGATGAAACTGGCGTCTTTCAGTTTGTTTTTAGATGCTTCCCCCCCCCCCCTAGACCCAAGATGCCCTTTGGACAATTAAATGTCGCTATACAAATATATAACATATGTAAAGGGCGTCTTGGGTCTTGGGGGGCAAAGGGGTTGTATAAGCGAAAGAAGACATCAAATATCTGACAAAAATAGACCACTTTGCAAGATGGTCGTTTTTATTGTGCATCAACTGTATAAATAGTTTTATTGTACATAGCGTGATGGGACGATTGTTTACCCTTGTTTAACCGCCTGGTTTCCGTATAGGTTACTGAATAACAAGCACAGTTGATGATCGAAAAAAATTATCATTCAATAAGAAGTAGAGTTATTACATGCATTTAGGAAACCCCGTTTTAAATATACAAATTCGGGGGCAATGTTGCAACGACGGCTCGTTTATATATTTGTTGAATGTGCCTAGTTTCTCTAGTCGTTATTTCAACAAAATAAAACGAACGTCTCGTTTAGGGAGATTGCTCGCTTTATCGCTAGAAATTCTTTGTGTATTTGTGTTTAACTGGATATCAGGCAACGCGGCAGGGGAATGTTGGGATCATGCGAAGCAATAGATGCAAACTGATTGTTAAATATTTCAGCTTTATTTGTATCATGGGGAACAAGAATATTATTTCTATTTTCTAACAACGGTGGGATCATACGCTTGGATTTGTCGTCTAGAATACCTTTCGATATTTTCCAAAAACTTCTCACACAGTTGTTTGGGGGTTTGGTGTTTGATCCTTTTTTGTTATTCAGTGTTTGGTGTTCTTTCTAGTTTTGGAATCACCTTGATGTAAAAGAGAGAGCTGATTTCCTTACTTTAACTCATTTAAGCTTAGCGTCCCTTTTGTGGGACATGGGCCACAGAGCACAGCGTCTGGTCAGGGTCTCCACTCTTGGAAAGTTCTTAGCATGGCATGATAACTCCACAATGTGTTGATAAAATGCTATCAATTGTGCGTTTTTGGAAACTAGAATTCAACGGCTACTAAATGGTTATTTTTTTGTCGAAAAAAGACTCGGCGTGTACATGCAGCGCATGCTCAAAATGTGTAGGATTTATACACTTGCTGAAATTTTAGGCAAAACATTTGTAAAAAAATGAAGGAAAATTGGGGACTTTATTTGCGATCATGGTTTGACAAATTAACGATTTCGTGCCAACTTAATTTTTGATTAAATATATTATGCGATCACTCCTTGAACTACTTACACCTTTACATTCGTAAATAGAGAAATGATAACTTTTCAAAATTGGAGTTTTTTTTCATTTTTCTTTATTTTTTTTTATTTAAAAATTGTGTCAATACAGGAACACGAAAAATGCCTATTGATTATATGTTTTGCTTTATTTGTAGTGAAAAATGCATTAAAATCGTTTTGCTGCGCAAAAAATGTGGCTTGTTTAGTTTTGTATGCAAGACAATTACGAGGGTCAGTCAAAAATAACTGAGCCCTACCTCATAACATTTGAATTAAGTAAAATGGACATATATTTGGATGATATTAACATTTGAATTAAGTAAAATGGACATATATTTGGATGATATTTCATTGAAGTTATATGTCATCTATTTAATCACCTAATTTATTTCTGTTGGTGGGCTTTATGTAACGGTTGCTAGGCAACAGAATATGCCCTGTCAGAGGGGTGCGTTCACGCTGCGATACATCTAAATCTAAGCGTTGCTATGGAAACAGTAATGCTAAAGCAAGGCTTTATTCACTGTCGTCTGATTCCTTGAACATTTACCTATTCCGTGTCATAGAACAGAAACCAACTGAACCCAGATTATAGATACCGCAGTAGTTTGATTTCAGAATTTATCAAATTTAATATGCCTGACGTCCTATAATTTACCCCACCCACAATCATATTTACACAATTTTAATAGAAACCATAAAACATTAGCATAACAATGCTTTAACAGTACGGCATACACATACCAACCCTCAGACATATTAAGTTCCTTGATTTAAATGCACAATTTTGTTTCCATGGCAACACAATCCTCGTGAATTTGAAAGTTTGTAAAATTTCGGAGTTTTTTGTTGCTAGGCAACGCATACACTCAATGTTCACCTAAACATTAACAAACTTAGTGTAATGAAACGACAATATGATATATGTTATTCAAATAAGTCTCAAATATGCCTTTCACAAAAACTATCAAGCACACAAGCTTTTTAAAGACATACTGTAAATTCCTGGTGGCTGAGATCGTGAACGCATCGATCTGACTGACGATCTTCAGTTGCCTAGCAACCATAAAAGAAGCTTCACTAGGGTAAGTTTTTAGGGTTAAAACATCTATGACATATTATACTTATAGAACATAATCACATTGGTTGTCTACAATACCAAACTAAAATGTTATGAGGTAGGGCTCAGTTATTTTTGACTAACCCTCGTATTCCTAATGACACTTCCCCTACTTTTCAAGAAGTGGGTGGGTAACTTAACCCCTTACATTTTGTCGATGGCATGAAAAAGATTTTTTGATTTTATTATCTATAAAGTCTATAGATTAACAGAAAAAAAAAGTCCTAAAAAGCTCGCAGTCAAAATGCTTTTTGGGGGACCAAAAAAGGGCATTTCAAGCAAATATGTGAAAAAATGATATTTTTGTGTTTCAAACGATTCTCTACCTATATTCTTTCACTTCATTATTTTAAACTTATTGTCTTTGTACCTTTATTTGATACAATCTTAAAAAGGTACAAAAAGGAAAAAAAGGAAATATTTTATTCGTCAAATACATTTTTGGGGGCAAAACCTGAAAAAAATAAAGAAAATGTCAAAAAACTGAATTTTCGGTTTTTCCGTGGTTCTGTTGTTGGCTTGTTTGTGGGATTTTGTAATTGATCATGTTTTGATGATGGTTTCTTTATGTCCCTTCTAGTTTTGCAATCATCTTGATGGGGATGAGAGAGCTGGTTGCTTTGCTTAACTTGTCTTCCTGGTGTCTCGTGATTGTTGTGTGGCTCTTCCTCGCAGTGCCATGGGTTAGTCTGCAGTTTGTGATTGTGGTATCTCCTGATCATACTCACTTACTTTTTTAGATAGTCAATTCTACACACCCCACTCACACTAGTGATTCCGCAGTAATATCCTATATTAAAGGGCAACCATTTCTGTGAAAATTGACTGATCTTTGCATCATGTGACTGTTGGTTTGAGCAACCCATAGCCTGTTATATATGTTACGCAATTGAAGGTGACAGTTTGGAGTATAACTTAAAGCAGTTATATTAGACTTTATCTTTATTAAAAGTATACGAGACCTGTTTCATGTTTATTTGAAACGATTTGAATTCCAATTTTCGCTGTTGCATATAAACGAAACAAACAAAAGTTGCTTTTTCATACATAATGGACATGCCATGCATTGCCAAATAGACAAGATGGCAATTTAGAGCATGGTTATAACAAGGGGGTCCTAAATACATCCCCACCGACCTTTGTCTGATTTTAAGAGCAAAAACGGATGTATCTTTTAGGAAAATACGTATTTAAGTTTGAAATTTTCTTTTATGTTTAGAAGAACGTTCAGTCTAGTATTCAAACTAAAAACAGCCTATGTGTGCGTGTTTTTCTTGGCAACTGGGCTTAATAAGTTCTTCCGTAAAAGTGCCCAAATGAGTATCTCATGTATAAAATGTGTCTTGGGAGAATTTTGAAAAACAAATTCTCAAAACTCACAGCCGTATCAATTTCTTAGATATTTTAATTAGCTATCGTAGATAAAACTGATCACCAAATATTTGGTGTTGCTATGGAAACTGTAAACCCTAAAATGTGATGTTCAAGTTGATTCAAAAAAAAGTAAATATCCAACTGGAATGCTTTATTTTCTAACAGAACACACTTTGATTATTTATGTACAATATATTAAAGGTTCAAAGAGAAAAACTTCACGTCTTTTTGAGAAATTGTTCGAGAAAGATTTAGTACATTTCAATTAAAACAGCATTTTAAACGGTTAAAAAATACTAATCATCTTCAGAGACTGTTTCAAACCAGAAAATTAAATACTGTTTTCTTGATCGCTGAGAATTTCTGGAGATCAGACTTACCCATGGAAATCAATTATTACCAGATATAGCGAGAAATTAATGAGGAACCGCATTTTCAAATTTGTTCAAATTAACATGAAACACCTCTTGTATTCTATGCGTTTAACATTTTAGCTACAAATGCGGGTGTAAAGTAGTAGTTGATTCTAATCTTCAAGTTCGCGTTGTGTTTTAAAAGTCTCTTTAGAATTTCTAAGTCTTGTAAAATTTCAGTAACAACTTTCACAATTTTATAATTTTATTAAATCTTCTTAAGTCCAACTAAATACTTCAAGAAACTATCTATAACCCAAAGTTCCGAAATCTGCAAAGTCTAACCAAAGTCTATGTCCAAATGTTAACCAAGGTCTAAAGCTCTGTCACTGGGTTTCATCTTATATACCATGAAGTCACGTGATAGAAGCTGACCACAGCGCCACCTAATGACATCATCACTAACCAATCATATTTCAAGTTTACTACATAGCGCCCTCTACATAGGTAAGCTTCCATTTATATCAACCAATCAGAAGATACAAAAGTGACTCATAGTCACACCAGTTGCGCAATTCCCCAAAGGTCATATGATGAAATGTATTGCGCAATCCTGCCAATCAATGTCAGAATTGACACAATCTATTTATTGGGCTTATGTAATTTTACTAAACTAAGTAACATCTGTCATCATGACCTTTTGAAAGTGTTAAAACATCCCATCAAAATTGACAGGCTAATAAATATGACATTTGAAAAACAATAACAAACTGGTGTCAGAATTCCCTATAAAAACATAAACATGTCAATCACAGATGTCAACACCGCACCTTGCTGAACACCTGCGTCCTACCCAAACCAAGCATTCACAAATATTGTAAATACCCACAGGCAATTCACAATTATTATGAACCCTCACAGACGAAACCAGTGACTACTTTATACACGCCCAAACCTTAAGAGTTTGACTTAATTTTTTCAATTAAGTGAAACGCTCCAAGCTCATCTCTCATACACCATATATACAAATAACATCCACACACACTCTCACACTCACTCACATACATACCACAATATAAATAAAATACTAGCATGCACAAATCATCCTTAAACTACTAAACATAATCAATACACATGCATCATCAAAGTACAACTTCCAAAACATTTATAAAACTATTTACAGCAAACATCTGCATGTGACAGCGCACTCTAGAGAACCTTGTGTCCACTCAATGGTTGGCCACCCCATGGAGTGTGCAGTTGTCCCAAACTCTCCAGAGCACACAGAAGCCACAAGCAAATTTACAATCCAATTAATCCCAAGTGAATTCACAACACAATGTCAAATCTTAACTAATTATATATACACATTATGAATCCCATGCACAATAGGGTCAACTGTCACTCCACTGCACCTTCCCGTCAAGTTAACATATACATGCCTCCCTACAGATTACACAGAGACAGACATATGCATGCCAAGCTTTAACAATGGAGCACATCATGAAACAGCCCAATGTCTACAAAATGGTTGATCAGACCACAAAGCAGACAATTGCTTTGAAGACCCCACTATGCATAAAATCTCATATACAAAACCAAAAACATGTACCACACATATAATAATCCTATTCTCCGTCCATCAAGTAATACAGTCAATATACAATAAGGTTCATCTTCACTCCTCGGCGGCTAGTCTATCTGTATTGGATCATCCTGCTCCCCAGTTCCATGGTAAAATACAAAGTTATTATCCTCCTGTCGGTTACATTCAGTGTGTTCCTCCATAGGAGTATATTTCAAATGAATATTGTTTTCTGCTTGCAATTTCCAAATTATGGCGTCGTCTAAACTCTGTTCAATTTTGTCCAAAAGTTTAATTGCTTTGCTGATATTCAATATGTAGAATTTTGTCTGCTGTCCAAAACACTCTTTTAGTTGCTGAATGTTATACTGCTTATCCATAACTGTATAATGTTAATTTACTTCTTTAGAATAACTGACTGGTATGTCTCAAATGTATAAAATCCAAAGTTTATTAGCTGTTGTTTTCAAAAGTTGTCTATGTGTAATGTCATCAATTGTTTGACATTTAAAGGTCACCTTTTCAAAGCTGTCAACAAAATCTTGATTTGACCTGTTATCTGTCATCACTTTGGAAACTGGTTGGATTTTAAAGGTCAATATGTTGCATGTAAACTCGATGATATTTTAGGTGAAAAGGTCCCTTACTGTATTCTTCTTATACATCTCCAAGTCATATACATCCTTCTTGTCAGTCTTTACAGTGCATATTTTTGTACACATCATAGCTAGCATATTTATATCTTCACCAGCCACCAAACTTCATATTAAATGACTGGACTTTCACACATTATCAATAACTATTTACGTATCTTCATATCATCATATCTTCACCATGGCACTACCATGGACTCATAGTAAAGTTTTGTGTACACTTTAAGTCAAAGTTTCTCTATGTTATTCATGGCCATCTCTCTCTTTCAAACACAACTTATTTCTTCATATTCTCCAGCGAAGCCAATAACACCTTCGCTTCCTTCTGGTCTGGTGCGGAAGAAGACTACCTTCCCGATTTGCTCCTAACAATCTCGTCATGTTCCGACGACACCAACCCATTCTCAACAACTGACAAGGAACTCGTCACAACATTCTTATCGCTACAACAATCAGCTAACCTCTTACCAAAATACACTCTCACCTTCTCATGAAAGCATTTCTTACACATGAAAAGCAGTATCAAAATAAAAACACATGTGCCAAAAATCATTACAACAAATGACCAAATAGAAATTGACCTGCTGTTTTAAAAGGGAAATTAGATGTAAAATTTTCCCAAAGAGAAAAGTGAGTTATATTTCTCAATTTAAACAGTGAACCCCAAGCATCCCGAATATGATCTCTAACCTTTTCTCACAACATAGGGATAAACACAAATAACCATTTGCAGCCCCTCAAGTCATATTCAATCTTATCACATCAAGGGGTGGATACAACTCCACTTTGAATGCCTAACTAATCTTAGCAAACAATGGTAAATTACAACCATCAGAAGTTCCAATAATCCACACACCTGAATGTACAAACTCTACAATTGGCAATCGAGGGTTCAAACATATTATGATCTCATGCATTACAAAACAAGAGGAACAGCTAATTGATACCTTAAACAAAATAAGAATGCTTAACCACGTTGTAACCATTACAACAACACTACATAAAATCCATAAATTGGTAGCATAAACCACCTACCTAGCAACTTGCTAGTAAAATAACTTGAAGACTTTTACAATAAAAGCCACATATACAAATTGCTCTTACATCATGATCCCAAGCAAGTTCTCTTTACATTAACCAACTGTAAACTTGGGTCATCACCTCCACATCCCAACACAAGGAAAATCACCTTGCAAGCTATACAAAATAGCTTTTCTAAATCATCAAAGACCTTAAGTCTTTCCACAACTCTAATCAATATCCAAAAATCATAGTCATTATATTCAATCCAATCATTTCAAGACTCTAACAACCTGAATTTTGGTCTAACAAAAATAAGAACCAAATCACTGTTGTGAATCTTTTCCATTAAAAAAAATTCCATCATCTCAATAAATAAAAGCCCAAATAAAAACAATGAAAACATTTATCTGTTTATCTATTTCAGAAAATCCTCAAAAATTAATCAGACAATGATGCAGCGTGAATATCAGAGTCTCTCAAAGGTTAGGGAAACACACAACACCCTTACAACCCAAAATTCATTCACACCTAAATCACAGTCTGATCCACAATGAAGACCCCATAAAATATTAATAACAAAAATCTTCCCCCTTAATTTTATACAAAACTGAAAATTTCCAACTACATTATTTAGTTACTCCAATATCTTATTAATTACAAAACCATTAAATTCTGATTTACAAAAACATGATGCAAGTCCTACCAAAATGTCAATGTCTTCATCATAATCCAGATACATACCAAATGGTACCACACATAAAAATAAAAGGGGAGAAGGGCAAAGCTCTTCTATAACCACCCCAAACGCCATATACAATATGACAAACACCTGAACCATGACTGAAGACATTCTCAATCCAAAGAACCAACATCATATTTTATACTCATAAAACCTTCAGTATTTTCAGAAGCCTTTCAAAATTAGCTTGTCTTTAAAAAGAAAAAAAATCATTCTTTATACTCTCTCAAATAAATTTTAACCATGAATTAAATCTATAGCGTTTAAAACAAAAAAAAATAATGAAATACATTAAAACCCAATCAATTCAAATTAAATAAACGTAAAGCAAAACTCCACTAAAATGTCAACGTCTTCATCATAATTCAGAAACGTACCACATGGTACCACAAATAAAAATAAAGGGGAGAAGAGTAACTCTTCCATAATACCCCACGTCATCTCCAATATGACAAAACATCTGAATTATGCCTGAAGACACCCCCACATCGTAGAATTATTACCCTTTTAAAACTCTTCAAAAATAATTTAGCCAAGTCCAAAATTTCCATAAAATTATATTCTTTCTCCTATAAGCTTTTGATTTAAATTAAACACAGAAATAAAAAATAAACATCAAAAAGAAAAATAGTTTTCAAATCTACACTAAAATCGACAAGCAAAAAATTGTCTAAAGCGATAAGCCAACAGATTGCCAAGTTTCATTTGAATTACCCAATCTCTGAAACACTTTGGATTATAATCAAAACATTGCACAGACTGTGAGATAGCCTGAGCATTAAATGCAAATGAGACCTCGGTTATTTTCCCAGCCAAATGCTGAAGCACATCCTCGATACCTGCGTCATTCAAAACTGCCATAGTAATTGATTTTAAAAAATGGTTAGCTGACTGTTACTTAAATAAGAATAAAATGACAAGTCCTACCGTGTCAAGAAAAATCCACCAATCACTAGTTAACTATATCTTCAATCACAATATGTTCACAAACTGTTCTGGTTCTTCTCTGTTCTTCACAATGTGTCCACGAAAACAAAGTTCGATATCCTGGTCTAGTAGGCACCAAAAACGTCCCAGATGTAAAGTAGTAGTTGATTCTAATCTTCAAGTTCGCGTTGTGTTTTAAAAGTCTCTTTAGAATTTCTAAGTCTTGTAAAATTTCAGTAACAACTTTCACAATTTTATAATTTTATTAAATCTTCTTAAGTCCAACTAAATACTTCAAGAAACTATCTATAACCCAAAGTTCCGAAATCTGCAAAGTCTAACCAAAGTCTATGTCCAAATGTTAACCAAGGTCTAAAGCTCTGTCACTGGGTTTCATCTTATATACCATGAAGTCACGTGATAGAAGCTGACCACAGCGCCACCTAATGACATCATCACTAACCAATCATATTTCAAGTTTACTACATAGCGCCCTCTACATAGGTAAGCTTCCATTTATATCAACCAATCAGAAGATACAAAAGTGACTCATAGTCACACCAGTTGCGCAATTCCCCAAAGGTCATATGATGAAATGTATTGCGCAATCCTGCCAATCAATGTCAGAATTGACACAATCTATTTATTGGGCTTATGTAATTTTACTAAACTAAGTAACATCTGTCATCATGACCTTTTGAAAGTGTTAAAACATCCCATCAAAATTGACAGGCTAATAAATATGACATTTGAAAAACAATAACAAACTGGTGTCAGAATTCCCTATAAAAACATAAACATGTCAATCACAGATGTCAACACCGCACCTTGCTGAACACCTGCGTCCTACCCAAACCAAGCATTCACAAATATTGTAAATACCCACAGGCAATTCACAATTATTATGAACCCTCACAGACGAAACCAGTGACTACTTTATACAGGCCTTTAGAAAATAAATTTGGCATCTAGTTGCGTGGTGTATGTTACATAATTACGTAACATTTCCTCTAATTGATTCAATGTTTGTTCACCTCATTTGCTTTTGTACATATATTTTATATCATTTGGAATATTTGTCAAATGAAATGACAAGTTAATTATTTGGGTTTTGTTTAAATAACATTTTGGGTTCTATCATTATCAACGTGTCTGTAATGTGTCATTTTCTCATTTTGCTTAATTTCTACGGTATCCTGTATACACCAACCCCTACTTTGGGGTATACTCTTAAATAGTGTCAAAGTGCTTACTTTGAATTCAAATAAACGCAGATATAATCTAGACCTATTTTTCAAAGTAGTGCCAAACTGATGCTGTCGAACTCTAGGTTACATGTCAGTTTAAGAGGATCATAGAGAAAGTTAATCGCGTGTTTGTAATTTTTGCATTTTAACTATATAACGTGCCATTCTTTACACATCCATTACTTTTATTCTATTAGAGATATGAATCTGAAATTTTCAGACAGAACTTAAATTTGATATTGTAACAATATGACACTAACACTTTACATGTCTAAGCGTTTTAAAACACCATAATGTGGTAGAGAATAGGCACAATTTTAGGGGTAAGTATGCATTTACCATGCCTGGTTATTTACCTCAATGATAATCTAATAAAATTAGCTGTAAATTGTCACCAATTAATCTATTCTAATAAATAAAACAAGAAAATATTCATGGCTGGAAAGTTTCTTTTGTCTTTCAAGGAGACTATCGAGGTAATGCTTAACTTATGTCTGACTGTATATTATCCATTATCTTTGTTTTAGTGCAAGATTTATGTGGCCAAAGCTCAAATTCAAAATTTCTCAACATGTTCAAAGCTTCAGGTTATCAGAGGAGATCCAAATCTTGTGTTGTTTTTGTTTTGTTTTGTTTTTCTTACTGGGTGAGGTAAGAGAGGATCCAAATACCATTATAAGCGTCCCATCGATGATGGCTCAACATTGAATTCATACTTGGTACCTTTGTGATTGTTCAGGGGACCCAGACCAGTATCGCTAAGAAATCCTATATTTGTGTGATTTTTGTGTGACCCCCTTCAACCTCCCCCCCCCCCTGAAAAATCACACAACTATAGGGTTTCTTAGCGATACTGGTCTGGATCCCCTGAACAATTACAAAGGTACCCAGCATCTCTGGATCCGCTCATACATATGTAATCTTGCATCATGTATGTCATGCAGAGGCCTCGGTAGTTATCATGCCAATAAGCTTCATCCGTTGCCTTCTGTGTCGAAAAATAGCATTTGTTGAATTGGAACTTTAACGTTTTTGGCTGCAGGAAAGGACAGTTACAACGAATTTTTCGTACATAAGAACATCTTGCGTATATCTCAGAGTGCACCCTATTTGGCGGGTTATTTGTAGAATAAGTTATTTAAATAGTTATCATTTGGAAGCAAAGAATGTGCTTCAAACTTTTAAATGGTGCATTCTTATGCTTTAAAATGTGTGCACGCTTAGGCACATATTTTTAAAGTCTCTCAAAGTTTAGACTTTTTATATGCTCTAAGTATATAACTTGTGTTGTA
>CAXHUL010000337.1:23448-61208 GCA_964019695.1 Loripinus fragilis | reverse complement strand
TGAGATTGGCGGTAAGGAAAATTAAAAGGCAACATATAATGAAGTGGCAAAATGTAATGAAAAAACATATGATGAAATGGCAACATATAATGAAAAGACAACAAAGTAACAGTTGTCCAGATTAAACAAAAGATTATTATTTTCAATCATAATAAGATTTTTCTAAGCATACCATATTTGCAACGATGGATGCACATGCCCATGCCCTATTTTGAAGTAAAAAATGGTGTTTGGTTGGACAAATCTTATAACTAGAGGACCTGAAGGTCCTGATGCGCTCACCTGATCTCCTTAATAATTGTAAAACAGGTCAAGGTCAACTACAGCTTATAATGAAACATATTTTGTTTTACCATATATGGGGGTTGCAGCCACTATGGTCCAGTAACCTAAACATGATTTCTGTGAAAAGATGTTTAGATAGGTATGTAGTGGTCCAAATGAGTGGCCTTGGATTAAAGGTCACAGGTCAGCTTGACATTTGGTACTTATATAAAACCATTGTCTCATTAGGTTAAATATTTCTCACAGGTATTATGATTTTGGCTAAAACAGTTAAAGAAAAATGAACATTTTAAGATTTTCCCATTATAAATGCATTAGGAATCAAATTCGACCTTGCCATAAAGTAGGTCAAGGTCAACCTAACTTCATCATTTGTGCAAACCTGGTAAGGACCACATCCTCAATGCTACATAGTAAGTCCCAAGGCCATTGGCGTTTTGGTTCCAGAGCAGAAGATATTTAAATAGTTTTTACCATATATGGGCTTGGTGGCCATCTTAGTCATGTGACCATAACAATTTGTACAAATTTTGGCTAACCAATCATAAGGAGTAGCCATATGAAATATGATTTCCATTGGCCAAGTGGTTTCTGAGAAAACTATGTTTAAATATGTTAATGGGACTCCAATATGAGCGACCTTGGCTGAAAGGTCAAAGGTAAACCTTGACCTTTGAAACTTATTTATAGCCACTGTCACATTAGTTTAAACATATCGAGTAAGAATAATGACTTTGGCTTCAACAGTATTCAAAAAATCAACTTTTCAAAAAATTTCCCATTTAAATGCATTAGATAGCAAATTTGACCTTGACGTTAAGTAGGTCAAGGTCAACCTAGGATCATTATTTGAACAAACTTGGTAGGCCCAACACCCCTAATGCTACATACCAAGTCCCAAGGTCATTGGCCTGCTGGTTCTGGAGAAGAAGATTTTTAAAGAGTTTTTACCATATATGGGCTTGGCGGCCATCTTGGTCATGTGACCTCAATGTTTTGAATAAATTTTGGCTATCTTATCATGAGGAGTCTTCACATGAAACTTCAGTTCAATTGGGCCAATGGTTTGTGAGAAAACTAAGTTTTAGTATATTGATTTGACCACAATATGAGAAACCTGGGCTGAAAGGGCAAAGGTCAACCTTGACCTTTGAAACTTATTTATAGCCATTGTCTCATTAGTTTTAACAAATCAAGTAAAAATAATGACTTTGGCTTCAACAGTATTCAAAAAATCAACTTTTCAAAAAATTTCCCATTTAAATGCATTAGGAAGCAAATTTGACCTTGACGTTAAGTGGGTCAAGGTCAACCTAGGATCATTATTTGAACAAACTTGGTAGGCCCAACACCCCCAATGCTACATACCAAGTCCCAAGGTCATCAGCTTTCTGGTTCTGGAGAAGAAGATTTTTAAAGGGATTTTACCATATATGGGCATGGCGGCCATCTTGGTCATGTGACCAGGACCATTTGAACAAACTTTCGTTCCCGTGTCCTAAGGAGTCTCCATATGAAATTTGAGTTTGATTGGCCCAGTGGTTTCAGAGGAGAAGATGTTTGAAAATGTTGACGGACGGACAGACGGACGGACGGACGGACGACGGAGTGACTGGTATACTATTAGCTCACCAATGAGCCTTCGGCTCAGGTGAGCTATAAACTAAAACCTTATAAGGAGGATCTTACATGAGTGCTCATATATTATCAAATTTATTAAGAGTTGGGGGAAAGCGATAAGATGCAAGGCTAAACGAGCATAAAATTAATTTTTGCAACAAGTTTAAAAATTTAAGAATACAAACCATGAATGTCAGATTCTATTTATCATACAACATAAAAAATACTTTGAAATCATGTTATTGGTGCATATAAGTCAAAAATTTGCCCGAAATATGTGACATTATGGCCACCATTACATAATGTTCCTAATAAGTAAACCACTAGTGGGCTTGTACTGGTGCTTAATGTCCCAGTAAACAATTTTTCAGTCATGCCGGGATGCTTTCCTGACCAGTAGTAAGTCTTGCTCGAGGACACAACACAGCACCTCTAGTGCTTTATCAATTTTAATACATGGCTTTATATCTCTCCAAGATGCAATGTCATATGGTAAATATTATACAATTATTGACTATTGAGGCATTGGACATGATATGATATCGACCTGAGAGTACCAATATTGACCAAGGCGGAGCCGAGGTCAATATTGGTATTCTCAGATCGATATCATATCATGTCCAATGCCTCAATAGTGAACAATTGTTTTATTATATAATGTATTATATTATATATATATTCTCTAAACAAAAAAAGCAACAGCAACAACAAAATCTTGGCTATGGACTGTCTTGAACAGTCTTGAATTTCTTTCTTTTTTACATGATGACTAACTGATTTCATTCAGTTAAAAGAGGAATGAATGCATACTTGATTTGTAATTACAACTGCAGACAGAGAAGATCCAGATTAAATGCCACATAATGTGGCATTTCATCAGGGTCTACACTGTTTGCTAAGACAATGAAAAAAGTCAATAAGCAATGCTTAGTAGATACCCCCCGCAAAGTAAGAGTCAGTGAAAAAACTTGGCAAGTTATAGTTCGAACAAGAAGACCTTAGTTTTGAAAAGAAGATTTCAGTAGAATCTGTGCAAACAAAAATTATAAACTCCTTCATGCATATGTTCAATGTGTCTACATTGTATTGGCAAAGTATCAAATGGCTCCATCAAGAGCTGTGGTAGGAGTTGATTGGCCCATAAAGGCACTATCCATGCATATACAAAAGCCATATAAGGGAATAATTGTCTAAGTTCAACAAGAATTATAAACTCCTTCATGCATATGTTCATTGTGTCTACATTGTATTGAAAAAGTATCAAATTGCTTCATCAAAAGCTGTGGTAGGAGTTGATTGTCCCATAAAGGCACTATCAATGCATATACAAAATCCATATTAGGGAATAATTGTCTAAGTTCTCACAGCTGTCATTTTGTCAAAATTATTTTTTGTGAACCAAACTCCTTCATGCATATGTTCAATGTGTCTACATTGTATCGGCAAAGTATCAAATTGTTCCATCAAAAGCTGTAGTAGGAGTTGATCGGCCCATGAAGGCACCATCTATGCATATACAAAAGCCCAAGAAGGGAAAATTGGTCTAAGTTCTCACAGCTGTCATTTAGTCAAAAATTATTTTTTCTGAACCAAACTCCTTCATGCATATGTTCATTGTGTCTACATTGTATAGGCAAGTATCAAATTGTTCCATCAAAAGCTGTGGTAGGAGTTGATCGGCCCGTGTATGGCCTATAATAGAATAAGCATAAAGCCCTATATTAAAAGCCATTTAGAACTACAAAGGGAAATAACTCAAATAGAATTGGCCCCTAGCCCTTACTCTTTTGTCTAAAGTATTTGTCTTGCATATATGAACATGTTTGCAAGGTTTGATGAAAATCCAGCAATGGCCTATAATAGAATAAGCATAAAGCCCTATATTAAAAGCCATTTAGAACTACAAAGGGAAATAACTCAAGTAGAATTGGCCCCTAGCCCTTACTTTTTTGTCTAAAGTATTTGTCTTGCATATATGAACATGTTTGCAAGGTTTGATGAAAATCCAGCAATGACTCTTCGAGTTATTAAGGAACAAAACGTTACGGACGGACGGACGCACGGACAACGTGAAAACAGTATACCCCAGACGGACGGACGGACGGACGGACGAATGCACGGACAACGTGAAAACAGTATACCCCCTACAAACAAAGTTTGCGGGGGGTATAAAAATGATCTTCAGGGAAAAATCTGCAATTTTGTTTAGAAATTAAAACCTGTGACCCCTTGAATGATACAATGGACCATTCTAAGTTTATTGCATCAATCCAGAAGGAAGAATTCATTAGTTCATTTAAGAGTTCTGCTAATTACCATATTCAACTACATGTATATGATGAAACACCAAATCTTGTGAATTTCGTGCTGCTGTCACTTACTGAATTGTATTTACTGCAAATCATGCAAGTTTCATGCTGAAAGCACACCTGTCCAAGTTTTATGGACTCAAGTGGATAGGCATCTGTACCAATCAAAAGATGTCTATTTATAGGTTATATAATAAACTGTATTATTATATAATTTATAAATAAATGTCTTCTGATTGGCACAGACGCCTATCTACGGCCGCTGATAAAACTCTGTCGCATGGTTTGCCGGACGTGACGTTGCAAAACACACGGCACAAGGTAATATTGCATGGTTTACGGTAGGTGACGTCAGAACGTCAAGTAATTTTGCATGATCCATTCCTAACGTCAAAATGGCAAGAAATGTATACCATAATTATTTTATACTTAAAGCCAGTAAAAACACAACTTTTACAATATAACCTACCCTAGATTTAAAGCTCTTTTAGCATTTCGCATTAAATGAAAAGCACGAAACTATAGTTGCGATATCAAGGCAATATCCTTTAGGTACTGATAAAGCAGTCCAGATAAGCCGGATTGCATGTTGTGATAAAGGGACACAACCCCTATACTTTCAACAAAAAAGCAAAAACACCTTATTAATCAGGACATCAGATCTTAATATTGTCTGGCTGTTTTGGTTTCAAACTTTCTGAAAAATTCAATAATGCTATACGTTTTAACCACACACAACTGGAAAAATGTACCATGAAGCTTGACCTTTAAAATGGCCACCAAAGTTTGAGCATGAAAACAGGTAGTTGACGAAAATGAGAGATTTTCGATGGTTGATATCGTGATAAATCATAACCATAGGTAATGACTAAACAACTTATGTATGCCAATTACGAAATGATTCAATTGTGTTGAAGTTTTAGTCATTTCTCAAATTTAGCAAAAAAATGTGCGAAAAACTGAACTTTAAAACATTATTTTCAGGCCCCTTAGGTAAATGGAGTTATGGTTTTTATTTTGTATTTTTTGTGTTTGAGTGAAACAACGTTCATGCAAACATAAATTGAGTAGAATTTAAAGTTGAAAGAAGGTTAAGAATTTTCTTTGATGAATTTGGAATTTTTCACCAAAATTTTTAGCATTTAAGCTCAAGTTTTGCTAAGACGTTCTTGTACTTTAGGGAAGCTTGTAAATATACAGATAAAGGGAATTACGTTGCTATGTACAGGAAAAAATAATTATATCAGTTGCGTTTTTAATGGCTTTAAGTATATAATAAAACAATTACTGACTTATATTTCCATAGACATGGAGTGTTATTGAACTGTAAACTTAATTTCCACCTCAACATAAGTCAATAAAAGTATAATGTTTATTTTTAAAATTTGCGGCAAAAAAGTAATTTGAGAGTGCCATATTGTACTTTATCATATGACCTCGCGTCTGGGAATGAAATAACGCCATGCATCAAAATTGATAAACCACTAGTGGTTTACAGATTTTCGGGAAATGTTATGAAATGATACTTGTAACAACATCACGTATATATGGCAAAAACCTAACGTTTTCACGCCAAAATGAGATTTTAATGATTGCACAGTAATTTTAATGTCATATGATAAATAAAACTTAACATTCATACTCCGATGTTGTTGAATTTATTAAACTCGTTGCCAAAAAGGTATAAAATGCTTGACAAGCGTCGCATTTTATACCTTTTCCCCAACTCATTTAATAAATTCAATAAAACATGAGCACTCATGTAAGATCTTCTATTAAATCTCTTCCTGTTGATGCCTTTAGCATGTTATGACCTATAATAGGGACATTTCCTGGTCATATGCAACTGTATAGAGAGTTTTCTGATAAAAAATACCTCATCATCTGCATAAAGTAAAACACAATTCAAAACATTAAAGGATACTGTGTGATGATGTTTCCAAGTAAGAACAGCCACATTTTAGGTACACCCACTCCTATCACAGGTATAGTGTATGGCACTGAAAAAAACAACAACACAGGCATATGATATCATTTACTATTCCACAAGTCGTTTATGACAGTGGCGTAAGGTAAATCCCCAAACCGTTATAACTGTCAATAATTGTAAGATCTACTTATAACTTTAGTTCCAAAACATATTATGACCTCACATTCGGAATCTCCTTGTTTAATAGTACATGGGCTAAAGTTCAAAAATTAAAAAATCTTGAACTTTAGAAATTCAAATCTTAAAACATGCAGTATACCTACAGAATATTATTAGTTTCAAGTTTAAATGGCCATTTGTCTTAGTGTAAACAGAAATTAAATCAGAGAAGCCATTATAATCTACCTAATTCAGCATTTTGAGACTGACTTTCTATGGAAAGTCAGCCTCAAAATCCTGAATTCAGGAATAATCCTGAAAACTTTCACCAATGATAGTAACTATCATGTCAAAATATGAGTAAAGAGTTACATAAAAAAGTCCTTTAATAAATTACAACCAACATTGATACATATTTACTTTTGAAATTAATGTTTATGTATTGTTTTCAACCTAACAAGTGTGCACATTATTTTTTCACAACTAGATTCCCTATTTTGAAAACAGTGTGGATCCAGGTGAGCTGGCTTCATTAGAAGCCAGCTGATCATGATCCACACTCAATGAACCCTTTAGTCTAGAACCCATATTCCTTTATCTCTCATATTTAGGGTTGGAGGTGACATCATCTGCTCTAGTTGGTTTGAATACATTTTTGGCTAGACCTAACCTTCCTAATGAAGGATCAAGTGGGCTGCTCTGGAAATTTTACTGGCATGGTTGTTTAATTCACTGATGTTTTGAGGTACTGTTATGAAATAAACTTCAAATCCAATATACAGACTAATACATTGTACTGCATCTTTCAATCATTTTCTGCTTTACTTGTGGCTTCTTCCTGGACTTTGCTGTGACTTACCGGACTGATTGAAAGCTAGAGCATGCTTGTATATATCTGAACCAACCAGTAGAAACCCAAGGATAGGTAGAGCATGCTGCAAAGAGATATATAAACTAAAGTACTGCCGCATTAATAAGAAAAATCAACTTTAAGTGCATCTTTTCACGTTATTTTCTCTTGAACTTTTCAATATGCGGGAAGAAAAAGGTGCAGTATTTTTTGACAAAATTTTCAACCTGATGTTTTTGCTGTGTTTTTCTGTAATTAGATGGAATTTTTGCATATTTTTTCGTTCTTTTCAACGGGGGAGTATTACTGTTGGTAGAATGGACATAAACTGATCCATTTTATTATTAATATGCAACGGATGACTAAATCATTCGAAGTCGTTTCAGGTCAGTGATCGCCGTGTAGGTTGTATACTGAACAAAAGTGAAAACGCTACCCCTGAATTGTTTGCCATTTATATGCAAAATGATACAAACCAGGAAAGCAAATGAAAGTGTATCTGAATGTTCAAATACTGAGTTATGCCTTAAGTAAAAGGTTTACGGATGTTGTCATGAGGAAACACATGAAAGTCATTTAAATGTGACAGGGGTCCAATTTTTCAGGTTACAAATTTGAACAGAAATCTCACACAGTTTAGGCTTTCAAAAATCCACTGCCAACCAGATCTGAATGAACAAAATGGTAGTCTTAGACATTTGACAACCAGAAATGTGTTTTGATCCTTTAGAAAAGCAACCTTAGAAAGCGGAGTTTTCATCAAATTGGCCAAGCTTGAAATTTTATCACTGAAATCTCCATTGGAAAATCAATGTGTCGTTGCATCTTATATTAGTCTGAGCACATTACTGGTCGGGTAATGGAAGGAACAATGTGCTTATAGGTCTACCTGATTTGGCAAAAGAAAGAAAGTTATCGAAAATCATAATAAATCGAAGATTACCAAATATTTAATATTCCCTATTAGTTTTTGTCAAAGGGAGACATTTTACATTTTTTTTTACAAATTTGATATATTTTTGATATTTGATTTCTGGGCTTGTTTCAAGTGATTTGACAGTTTTCTTGTGTATTCATGCAACACAAGTATGACGAATTCTGATAAGCATAACAATCTTTTTTGCACATGGTGCATTTGCAAAATTCAGTGAATAGAGCTTTAAACACAAAAAGGAAAATAACTCAGACATCAAAAGAGACAAATTGGTGGAGTTTCGACGAATCGCTTGCTGGATGTCTGGAAAAGATTATTAAGCTTTAGTAAATAATTTTCTTCCAAAACTTTTTCACAAAGTATAAAACATTGTAGTGAAGCGTTTTCACTTTTGTTCAGTATAGCATAAAAGTGTATCATACATATAAAGTACTGCTGCATAAATTAGGATCGCAAATAAATGACTTCAGATATTTATATCACATTGAGTATTCAATATTCGTGAAACATTTCAGGCTGTATTTTGACAAAAGATATTGCCAAGTATTGTGGCTACTTTTTGCTCTAATTATTCTGATAGTAGAATTTAGGCATTTTATTCCACTTATTTGACCCTTGACAGGGATAAGCTATTCAAATCTCGTCAATTATACTCTAATATAGATATTAAGGAATCTTAGGCCCATCAAATTTTGCAAAGGGCCCAAAGAAATTTCGAAAGGCCCATTAAAATTATGTAATTTGCATGTATTTGAAAGGGATATGGGCCATTGGCCCATTTTAAGGGCACATCTTCATTTTGGTCCAGGATTATCTCTGACTTGAGTCCATTGAAAGAATGTATGTAAACAGCTAAAATTAACTAATTACAAAAAATGAATAGTTGACTATAAAATTACATATGTAGTTGATAATGTTCAGGCCATTTACCACTGTAAATTATTTTTATAAAACTGTCCATAATAGCCACATCACACTGTTTTAGTAGAAATTGTCCTTACATACATAGCAAACAGTATTTACCTGGATCAAACTGATCGTATTGGATCAGTTGGATCTGTGTCTATGCTGATTTAATCGATACTATCAACTGAATGGCAGTGCTTAAAACTAAAACTGGCATGTACATAGCAATCACGATTTTAAAATGTGTGATGCTTTTGACACTTACCTGTAGAAATTTAAGTACAGATATATAGGCCGTCACATGGCTGTTACACGGTTTAAATTGCCCCCGCTTTTCAGAAAGCCTAAAAATGTCGAAATTCCCAAGAGATTAGGGGTCAGGGCAGTGGTAGTAGATTCTTCAAACAATAATCTTCTGACACTGCAGGTTATTCTAAATCCAGATTTGAGCTTAATGTTCGGAAAAATGCAAGTAATAAAATAATATTCCAGATTTTCGTGTTTCTTATTATTGCGGCAGGACTATAATCATCATCATAGGTCAGGTTAAACAAAATTTTTGATCCTAAAATTGTGAATATTTTCTTATATGCCAGTTTTAATATGTGTTTTGGGTGCTCAAAAGAACCGCCTCATTGAGACTTTTCTTTTGAGTACCCACAACATATGATAAGAAAAATAATCTTTGATTATGCACTCTTATCTTAGGGCCTAATCATCATCATCATCATCATCATCATCATCATCATCATCATCATCATCATCATCATCCAGGGTTCATACAGACTTGACAAAACAAAATTTCCTGACATTTCCCTGACTTTTCCCTGACACAAATCCAAATTTCCCTGACATAACCGTACTTGTCGGAGAAACTTGGTTTTTATACAGAACTTTGTGTATAGCTATATTTTACAGCTCTTTATTTCAATTTTGAGTGATTATTTTTTATCATGACTATGTGTAAAGAACTGTTTTCAAGAAAGAAATTTACAGATTATCACATTACTATATGCAGTACCTTAATAAGGTTTTTGAACAATTGGGTATGTTACCCATCCTTTTTAATTCATTTGGGTATTGAAAATGTTAATTGGGTATTGAATAGTATTCAAAATTTCTAAAAAATATTTATTTGGGTATTTCGGTTTTTCTAATTGGGTATTTTTGTAAATGTTAAAACTTTACTTACCAATTGATACATTTTGTCCTATTGCTGCTATGAACATAACATGTTGCTCACAATTGACTTTGTTCTCTCAGATCATATTGAATAAATGCTGAAAACCAGTCCTTTGGCTGTGTACATTTAGCCACTCTGGGCTAAAACTGAAATGTAGTCAGCGAAGTGATAAAATCAGGTACCCATGACTATTGTATTGGGTATACTGAATTTCTTTTGCTTTTTTCTACCCTACCAGATCAATTTTTAAAGTTATTCCCCATTATACAGTAAGTCTATGGAAGCTTATGATCTCAGGACATGGCCAATTTGGGGCGCAGGAGCATGGTTGGCATGATTTATGTAGGGGGCAACCAAACATTGCTATATACTAGGTACTGTATATAAGCTGTGAGCCTGATGGTTATAGAATAGAAGATTTTTTTATAGTTTTTCCCCATTATAAGTCTATGGGAGCTATTGATCCTGAGGGGCGTGACAAGTTTGCACCCAAGGGACTTGATTGGCAGGATTTATGTAGGGGACCGCTATACATTGCTATACATACTTATTACTAAATATATAAGCTGTGGGCTTCATGGTTTCATAAAAGATTTTTTTATGTTTATCCACTACAAGTTTATGGAAATTATTGATCCACGTTTGGACCCCAGGGGTTTGATTGGCAGGATTTATGTTGTGGAGCACTAGATAATACTACATACTAAAATATGGTTTCAGAGAAGAAGATTTTTGAAGTTTCTCCCATGATAAGTCTATGGAGCTATTGATCCCCAGGGTGTGGCCAGGTTTTACCCAATGGGGCTTGATTGGCAGGATTTATGTAGGGAACCACTATCCATTACTACATACTAAATAGCTAAATGTGGGCCTCATGGTTTCAGAAGAGTTTTTAAGTTTTTTCCATAAGTCTATGGTTGCTGTATGTTGCCATCATCCATGGCAACCAGAGTTCAAATCTAATCAGTCCAAAGCCTTATGTAGCCTTTCCCTCTACCTGATGATGCTTTACATGAAATTTTATCACATTTGGCCGAATGACATTAGAGGCATACTTCAATGAAAATGTGAATGGACAACATACGGACAGACGGATGGATTAGTGCCATACTTGTACCTCACTTGAGCCTGTGGCTCAGGTGAGCTAAAAAGGCAGTTCAGGAGGCAAGGGGAGCCAAGTCCTTCCATCTTTTTTATATTTAAAGCAATCTAGAAGCTATCAAAATAATATAGCTTGTATCAAAAATATGAAGAAAACTGCCCTAGTCATTTTCTGTTTCTCATCATTTGATACAAACTGGAATTTGTAAATTCCCTGACATTTCTCTGACATTTTAGAAAAAACTCATTTTTCCCTGACACAACATAAAATTCCCTTACAATTCCCTGACCTTGAAAAAATTAAAATTTCCCTGACATTTCCCTGACGCGTATGAATCCTGTGACATCATCATCATCATCATCATCATCATCATCATCATTAGTGAAAGAAAAGTGTGGAAAAAAAAATCATAACATTATTTCACTTTCATAGGATATTTAAAAACGGTGGGCCGGGAGGGGGGTTCGAGCGACCCCCCTCTGGATCAGCCACTGGAATACACTATAATCTGAGAATTCCCGCAATAAAAACATCTAGCTGGACAGAAGATTCTACATATGAAATGTATACTAATCGATTCTTCCTTCTAGTTTTGACGATATCAGTGAATGAGGCTACAATTCCAATGTGTACCAACAAAATATGTTACTGAAAATAAGGAAACCTATTTTGAAATATACACTTATCAAGAATCACGTCCATAAGCTTTGCCCCTTTATAACATCTCATGATGCCAATCAGTTTTAAAATGGCAAATTGTTTATACGAGGGGTGATCAGAAAGTTCGCGAAAAATATTTGCCATTTCTACATCGTTTAATCAATAGAGCTGGAATTACAGCACAGCATACTGCAACACATACAGTGAGCCACTTTAGTTACACACCACTTATAAAATGTAAAATTACTCAAAAAAGAAAAATGATATTTTTATTCTGAGACTACCAGCATAAAGCGCATCTATATTTGCATTACCAATTGCAATTTCATTGTGATCAGATCAGAAACGAAAGAGAAAATGTATCTCGAAGGGCACTACCCTCAAAACACCATTTCACATTGCATTATTTCGAATGAAACTTAGTTCACACTGCACTTTTTTCAGGGTCGTATTTCTGCTTTGTCAGAAATAAGAGCCGATTTATTCTTGACAATATCTAAGACTGGAATGTGTTTGTTAACTTCATTATTTTTTTAAACGTTTTACTATTTTTGTTCCCAGCTGGCCAAGGTTCGAAAAAAGTTGGTTTTAATAAAAAAAAATTAAGTAAGTTAAAATTTTGTATGATTCTGAGTAGACTAGATATCAAAACTTTTCTTTCATAATTTCATTTTAAACAACTATGTATCCGCCGTTTATTTTCGTAAAAAAAAATAACTGATTTATTGGCGTCATGGTGTTGACGTTAGTGTTGACGTCACTACTACCAGGGCTATATGACGTGTTAATGATAAGATGTTTCAGTGTTTTGATACTTCTATGTCAACAAGTGACTCATAACAAAACAATTCGCGAAGGAAACGCTGTTTGATCATTGTATATGACGTTAATATGACGTAAAAACGAGAATTTCTACAAAAATTAACGGTGTTACTAAATTCAACGACCAAAAAAAGGGGATTCACTTGAATAAAATAATTATTTTTGGTGTTTTTCTGTCACAACGATCACCATGGATGATGCCTAGCACAAAACGCAAATAAAAAATATAGACGTTCAGGTTGCACGTGCATTTTTGTCAAAGTAAGTAAAATTGCCTTTGACGAAGCAGAATGTTTCCCATGATTGATTCTGAATATATTTTTGTTGTCAACAAACAGATAAAATGTCAATAAGTAAATTATCATAGAGAATGTTTGATTCCAGCATTTTTGTCAAAAAATATGGGCCCTGAAAAAGTGGTGCGTAACTAAAGTGGCTCACTGTATGCAGTAGATCAGTTACAACATGCTTGATGTTAGTCATCTATGTGCGCTACAGTTGTCGTCAAGGCAAAGCTATAAAGCGTGGACCGGCCCATTTTACGTTGCATTTTGACGTTTTACTACACAACCAATTAAACTTCAAAGTTTTATGAAATTCTGTTTTGCTGTGATAGCCCGTATTGCGTTCCATGCATATTTAACAACATATTTACTCATCTTCTATGCAAACTTTTAAAGATTTATATCTAACAGATGATATTCTAAATTGAAACGATTAACAGTGCTCTGTCAAAAGGCAAAGCATTCAACTTCTATGAACCTATTACCTGTTTTGGCATGCCAATTCTTTAAAATAACCTATTTACACACTTCGAAAAACACTTCTTTTCAGGACAGTAGATCTAACATTGATAGTTAAGCCTGATATTATAATTATTGTGAAGAACACTGAAAAGAAAATAAGTTTTTTTATTTAAACTTTACAAAAACTCGAAAAATTGACGCATTTTAGGCCTGCCCTTTGGACTGAAACCTAATAATTTGAATACATAGCACAGCGGAATAACATAAAATTCATATTATGTTCAAATAATGACGGAATTTTACTTTCCGTAAAAAATACCAATCAATTCAAACACAACTTCGAGTTTTAGCCCCAAGAAGCAACCCAGGGGTATATATGGGCCGGTTCCAGCGAAATTACGTCACATTGGTGCCTTGTGCTCATACGTCTGACGTCATTTTGTCTAAATTTCAATTTCAGTCAACTTGCTATGAATGGTTGTTTATATCTACGAATTTTCATTGCAATCGATAAAAGCAGTGCAATTTAATAGCACTTTTCCGGGAACTTTCTGATCACCCCTTGTATTTACATGACAGCTATATCACCAAATTTGATTTCATGAACTATTCTTTTGCTAAGCTGGTAGTTGCGTGGCTGTATGTGCACACAGTACTTATTATATAAAATCTGTTACTTACATTATAGAAGAGTGCCTCTTTTGGATGTTTACCAAATCTTGAATATATCTGTTCTTGAAAGATACCCATCCTTGCTGTCATCAACAGAGCAAAACATAACATGGTTATACCTGGATAAAAACAAGATATGCTTGTAAAACACTATACCTGAATAAAACTAGAAATGTGCTAGTGTGACACAGATGCCCTCAGCCTGGGCCATTGTTATTTGTATGAGAAAAAACTTTTCATACAGGACATATGGGACATTCTCAACATCCCATATGTACAAGATGTACAGACATACATGACCTAGAGGCAAGGGTGACACTTTATGGTGTGGGCATAAAAAACAAAGCATGCCAAATTCACCTTTAGATACTAATTGTGTACTTAGAAATTTATAAATTAATCATATTAGATTAATGCTGGTCATTTTCCTACAACTTTTTTGTACTAGACATAACTGGCCTTAGAGGACATGGGCGACCAAGGAAGTCTTAGAGTGAGTGTGTTAAAGCGGATTTTGATGTGTGCAACCTAGGAGGCATCAATCCCCAGAACAGAGAAGTCTGGATTCTGGTGTGAGAAGGACAAGCCAACTGCAGCTTACCCCAGGAACTGGGAAACTATCTGCAGTCTATATATCAAACCAGTCTTAAGCAAGTCAGAAAATTTGGCAAGAATTTTATTTTGCAATTAAAGCAAAAAGACATATTTGTAATGTTACCCAGGTGAAAATTTCCAAATTAAGAGTATAAATTTCAGTTGTCAAGCTATGTCTTTAATTCTAATGCACTTGCAAAAGCAACGCGACGTCTGATTGGATAACGTCATAAATTTGCGACAGTATATCCTGCGATTGACTGTCGCAAACCCGATGTCATTACGTAACGTCCCTTTCTATTGGTTGACAAGTGAATATATGCCGCTGGCAAGCAGTTTTATGCAGCTGACAGCAGATGGACGTATAGGCGCAAAAAAAGTACCTTTTCGCCGTCTTTTTGAAGGAAAAATATTTATAGTGCATTAGAATGGGGATAACTGTATTCAAATTTTCATTTGGGGAGGTATATTGTCGAATATACGTTTGGAAATCACGTTTTATGGCTCCGCTTATGTGTCACCGTAAAACTAAATTTCCGACCGTATATCGGACAATATACCTCCCCAAATGAAAATTTTTAATACAGTTATCCCCTAAATGATGAACACAAACCCTTTTTTTTCTTCATTAGAATAAAGACCTTGTTTTGCTTGTTTAATTTGATTCTTTACGTCCCAGTCAACAATTTTTTCAGTTATGTCAGGATGGGTCTTCCTCGGTTGAACCAATACTAAGTAAGTATTAATGTGTATTGCTCAAGAAAACAACATAGTGATACGGGTGAGGCTCAAACCCGCAACCCCTCGATTTCTAGGCAAGCACTCTACCACTGAGCCACTGTTCTCCCTATATAGGCCCTGTAACAACTTCTATTTGGTTATAAAAAAGAATAAAATCCACTTTTTAATCATGAAGTTATACCTGACCTCCATGCAAATATAAGTACTACTTAGATGATCTAAAATTTCAAACACTAGTTGCCTGCAAAAAGGGCCAGGACAAACAGTGCTGACCAAAATCAGACTGCTTCTAACGAAGCAGTCTGATGAGGGTCTTCCCTGTTTGCTATTTTGACAAGCATTTTATGAATTCCAGCCCTAATAATCAACATCTTATTTGAGAACAGAGAAAAGTGTTCAAAATTTAAGGTCGTTTACAGTAAGCTCAATTCCTGAGTAAATGTCAAATATTTCATTAAGCTTAAATATACAGAAAAACCTGTCTAAAACGGCCACTAAAAATAGACAAAACAAAGGTCTTAACGACAAATGGTAGCTTTTGAAAGTCGAAAGTGTTGCAGAGTATTCTGCAATAATTTTGACCTGCATTAGGCAATAACTGGTCTTGAAAACCAATATTTGGTCTTTTTGAGAGTGGTCGTTTAAGACAGGTTTTACTGTACACTAACTTTCATTCAAAGAAATGTAACAATTAACCGAAAACTATCAAAAAAAGAATCTCCCTCACAAATCCCCGGAGAGAATAGCAACAAAATGCAAACTTAACTATGACTCTTCAGCAACAAGGGAAATGAACACTTTACCCTGGGGTAGAAATTCTTATCTTACCCATGTTTTCTTTAGTCTTTTTATCACGGATTCGGAGTACACAGTGTAATTTTTGATTGTTAGCCAAAGCTTTTAACACCTTTAATTTACAAACACCGAAATTGAATAAATTCCGATAATTATAAACAATAGGGCATTTTAGTTTATGAAAATTAATAAATAAAGACACAGACAAAGCTATATTTGAAGCTTTATTCGTTGCAGTGAAAGAGGTATTGTTGAAGCCATTTTTGATGAATTCAGCAACTTTCATAAAAATCAGCCGATATTTACACGGTCATAACTACATAGGATAAGTCCAAACTTTGCAGAAACATATCATTTGTAAATATTTCATATATCTTATTTTGATTGCTATTACCTAAATATAGCAATGAGCGATATTTACGACGAAATACCCCCTTTAATGTTCATATAAATGCAGCAGTTTCTCACGGCTGTGTCGCCATTTTGTGTATACGATGAATGGTGCACCAGGTGTAAGTCATGTGACACATGCTCCGACATACCTGTCTGGCTAAAAAATGCAGTTTCCAGTCACTCTTATATAGGTCACTGAAACAGGTCATGCCTATATCTAGTTGGAAAGGAAAGAAATTCTAACCCAGGCAAAAATCTCACCTTTTGTGTTAGGTATGAAAAAAAAAAATCACCAACCTTTACCTGTTTTTCTTTCTGAAATTAAGGGCTGATCATTTGAAAGTATTTTTCAAAAACATTACTTAACTGTACATGCAATGGCTAAAATTAATTAAAGCAGTGTTTTCAGAGGAAAACTATGTTCCCCCAACTGCAAATCGAATCGGCAAGCATGCTTACGGCTCTTTATTGTGCCACAATGAAAAAAGTCAATAAGCAATGTTTATTAGATACCCCCCGCAAAGTAAGTCAGTGAAAAAACTTGGCAAGTTATAGTTCTAACAAGAAGACCTTTGTTTTGATAAGAAGATTTCAGTAGAATCTGTGCAAACAAAAATTATAAACTCCTTCATGCATATGTTCAATGTGTCTACATTGTATCGGCAAAGTATCAAATTGCTCCATCAAAAGCTGTAGTAGGAGTTGATCGGCCCATAAAGCCACTATCCATGCATATACAAATCCCATACAAGGGAATAATTGTCTAAGTTCTCACAGCTGTCATTTTGTGAAAATTATTTTTTGTGAACCAAACTCCTTCATGCATATGTTAAATGTGTCTACATTGTATCGGCAAAGTATCAAATTGTTCCATCAAAAGCTGTAGTAGGAGTTGATCGGCCCATGAAGGCACCATCTATGCATATACAAAAGCCTAATAAGGGAAAAATTGTCTAAGTTCTCACAGCTGTAATTTCTTCAAAAATTATTTTTTCTGAACTAAACCCCTTCATGCATATGTTCAATGTGTTTACATTGTATAGGCAAAGTATCAAATTGTTCCATCAAAAGTTGTGGTAGGAGTTGATCGGCCCATGAAGGCACCATCTATGCATATACAAAAGCCTTATTAGGGAAAAATTGTCTAAGTTCTCACAGCTGTCATTTTGTCAAAAATTATTTTTTCTAAATCAAACTCCTTCATGCATATGTTAAATGTGTCTACATTGTATAGGCAAAGTATCAAATTGCTCCATAAAAAGCTGTGATAGGAGTTGATCCGCCCATAAAGGCACCGTCTATGCATATACAAACACCTTATTAGGGAAAAATTGTCTAAGTTCTCACAGCTGTCATTTTGTCAAAAATTATTTTTTTCTGAACTAAACTCCTTCATGCATATGTTCAATGTGTCTACATTGTATAGGAAAAGTATTAAATTGTTCCATCAAAAGCTGTGGTAGGAGTTGATGGGCCCGTGTATGGCCTATAATAGCATAAGCATAAAGCACTATATTAAAAGCCATTTAGAACTACAAAGGGAAATAACTCCAATAGAATTGGCCCATAGCCCTTACTTTTTTGTCTAAAGTATTTGTCTTGCATATATGAACATGCTTGCAGGGTTTGATGAAAATCCAGCAATGACTCTTCGAGTTATTAAGGAAACAAAGCGTTACGGACGGACGCACGCACGGACGGACGGATGGACGGACGGACGGACAACGTGAAAACAGTATACCCCCTACAAACAAAGTTTGCGGGGGGTATAATGATACAGGGTGAAATCCATCAATTATTTCAAGGGAGAGCATGCACAGACACAATTCGGTCAAACTTTGAAATCACAAAGTGCTGTGGTTACCTTGAATATAAGTTAAAGGTCATCAAAATCTAATTAACTGTTTTCTGTCTCAAAACAATTATCTATGCAAGTTCGGTGGAGAAAAACCCACTGGATCAGAAGACAAAGCTCAGAAAAAATGATTTTACAGGGTCTTTTTTTAGGATGGTGACTTTGAAATGAGAAGATCTTGACCTAATTTTCCAAATCATATCAACTCTTCATTCTGCCACAATGATACAATTCATAAAGTTCAGCTAGAATCCATTTTTCAATTCAAGAGATATCATACAAAAACCTTATTTTGGTCAAAATTTGACATTTCAAATTGCTGGTGTGACCTTGAGCATAAGGTCAAGGTCACCAAAACCTAATAAACTCTTCCCACCCTTTCAACAATGTATCTATGCATGTATGGTCATAATCCATCAACTAGTTCAAAATATAGAGCACAGAAACCCTATTTGGGAGATTTCAAAGTGCTGGTGTGACCTTGAAAATTAGGTCAAGGTCACCAAAATCTATAACACTCTTTCCCTCCTCACAACAATATATCTATACAAGTTTGGTCAAAATCCATCCACTAGTTCAGAAAATAACGTACGAAAACCATATTTAGGAAATTTCAGAGTGGCGTTGTGACCTTGAAAATAAGGCCAAGGTCACCAAAATCTAATCAACTTGTTCCCCCTGCAGACAATATATCTATGAAATTTTGGTCAAAATCCACCAACTGCTTTAGAAAATAACCCACTGAAAAGAAGCTACGCAGGCCCTCAGGAAATAATTATTATCACATGATTCTGCTCCTGGGAGTGATATAACGGCATGCAATAAAATCAATAAGCCACTAGTGGTTTACAGATTTAGTAATGTTACACAATGGCATCTATTATAACATGGCATACAAGATGGAAAAATCTAAGAATCATGCTCCTGTATTATTGAATTCATTAAATTTGTTACTAAAAAGCGGTAAAATGCTTGAAATGCCTCACATTTTATCACTTTCCTTCAACTCTTTTAATAAATTTAATATAAATACAAGGACTCCTATAAGGTCCTCTATGTAGCTTTCAAATTTTAAAATAAATATTAAAATGAGGATCTTTTAAGCCCAGTGTAACTGGCTTCTGTCCCCATACCTAAAATCCTAATATTAATCCTCAGAAAACTCACTATTAATGCTTTCATAATTTTCGTAATAAATGAGCATTCTATATTGTTGAAATACTTACCTAATGTCCATGTGAGGAGACTCTTCGATTCGGACTCATCTGATTCCTGTAAGATAATAATTTATGCTTTTTTGTCATGTGTACTGATTTTTCTCAAAAAAAACTTTTTCGAAAAAATTCTTTCAGGAATACCATCAGAGTGTCAAACAGTTTGGATCCAGATCAGGCTCAACATTTTGTCAGGTCTGATCTGGGTCAAAACTGTTTACAAAGGTTATCAGCAGATGAAACTAGTAGGCAAAGAATTAACCCTAATGCACTCAGAATGCCGTCACTATAATACTCAAAATTTGATAAGGGTCATAACTTCAATACCATAGTACAATATATTTATCAAGAATATTTATGTCATCCAGGACTCCATGTCTTCGTTCAAGCATCTAGAACAAACTTCACAGTGTTGAACAGTGTATTTTAAAGTAAAATTTTGACAATTGAAGTTAACCCATTTTGTGCGACCTGGTCCCATTTCATTCAGGACAAGTTAAAAATTTCTATGTACTTGCCCTGGGACAAGTTTTAAGAAAGTTAATGCAATTCTATATTTCAACTTTTTATTAATTATGAACTCACAATTTCATTGTGCATTGAAAACAGTGTGGATCTAAAGAAGCCAGCTCATCTGGATCTACACTGTTTTCGATTGAGTTTATATCTGGTTTTATATTGTTATTTAAAGAGTTTATGTATGGTTATCACCAAAGTAAGGGATAAGTTGGGCTCTCTGTGCATTATTTGTTCTTTGGGACAAGTTAAATTTTTATTAGACAAGTATACTATGGCCATTTACTTGTCCCTGGGCACGTATAAATTTTTGTTATCATATGACGTCCCGTCTGGAAGTGAAATAACGCCATGCAATAAAATCGATACACCACTGGTGGTTTGTAGATTTTCGGGAAACTATATGATGTCCATAATGACAAAATTATAATGTTTTTATGGCAGAAGTGAGATTTCAAAGTAATCTTAATGTCACATGATAAATAGAATCTAACATTCATGCTCTTGTATCATTGAATTTATTAAACTCGTTGCAAAAAAGAGATAAAATGCTCGGGAAGCCTCGTATTTTATCTCTTTTCCTCAACTTGATTAATAAATTCAATAAAACATGAGCCCTCATGTAAGATCCTCTATCTATTTCCACACCCTTGCATTAGCTGTAATATATGTACTTGCTAAACAAGCTTCAAATATTTACATTTTCGAAGCAAGCCTTAAATGAATCTTTAGGCTTTTGTAACTGTTCATAGCCTCATGAATGACACAAATTTGATTGACAGCTGCCAAGCTCACTTGCCCGTGCAATATGCTTCGTACATCAAACTCATTAGCCAGAAGTGACACTGGTGTTATGATTGACAGCAAGCCATACCCGAGTCCCAAGTGCGAAACAAGCCACTTGTTTGCTTCATTGGCTGTCCGTGTTCAGACTGGCTGTTCCCCTTTTCAGTTTTACACATTTTAAATATAAAACTGTCTTGTTTCCTATATTAAAAATAACTCTTATATTTTTTATATTTATAATAAAATGTAAATATAAGCAATTAATTGAAGTTTGGGTCTGTTCATGGAATCATGAATACTTCGGGTCTCTTTCAAATGTTTGCAAGAGACCCGAAGTAATCATGATTCCATGAACATTCCAAAATTGAATTCATTTCTTAAATGATCACTTACTGGTTTCACTGAAGCAACTGTACAAATAACAATTCCAATAGATATGAGTATCACCGACACATACTTGCTGACAGCATAGCTGAAATAACAAGCAAATTCAAAGTTAAAATGATAAGGTTCACAAAGGGTTTAACCTATGCACATTCACATCTTCAGGCCATAATGTAACATTCTGTCGGGCCTGATCTGGGTGCAAACTGTTTGCAAAAGGTTATGAGCAGACGACACTAAAAGTAAAGAGTTAATTATCAATATTGTCAATTTATTACACCATAAGCAAAAGTGTTGAGGGCAAAGTTTATTATAAAAGGGGCATGACAAACAGTGTAGTTCTTGATCATCCTGCTTTAGGGGTGCAAGGATATACCGATATACCAGTAAACCGCGATTCACTCTAAATAAATATCGTATCGGGATACACTTTACACTACAGGGATTCAGTTTGGTGTCTGCCATCGGACATAGTCTGAAAATAGTTCCAGATGTACGAGAGTTTGCTGTCCAGTTTGGACAGTTTGTCCGAGACGATTTTCGGAAATGCACGCTGTACGGTAATGCACAGTGATGCAATAGTATTTTTGTTTTAAAAAATCGATCGCTGATTGGTCAAATTTCTGTTAGCTTCGGACTGATTCATCTTATTTTACCCCGCAAATACTTATTCACTAAAGCAAACCAGTCATAGTGTTTTGTTACGCCTCGCCTGATTGGTCGATTGCATCCTTAGTTTTCTTCCCTTGATTTCATCTCGAGGCGGACAGCATATTTGCATTGGCATTTACCAATAAAATGACTAAAAAACTTAACTGCCACCAAGAAACAACAGGAACTCAAGTTTTTTATGTCCCAAAACAGCTCCATCATTACCTGAACAGTCTCTTTCTGCCTAACGATTCGTGCAGCGGCCGAAAAAAGCAGCAAAAAAAAACAGTACCCCACCCACTTCCACCGATCAACAAGCTCCAGTCTCCTCGTTGCCAACCAATCAATCGGGCCACACTTACCATCCGAAATGGTAGCAAAACTACCCCTGGTTTCAATATGAGAAGGGCAGATGGCAATTTCCGTTTATGGTGGCAACACTGAGTGTTAAAAAAATGTCCTAAAAAATTTCTAAATGTCGGAACAATATTGGGGCTGCTTGGACAAAATGTCCGAAGTGAATTTCAGGCCAGCTGAAACCCTGCACTAGCCTTCCCTATGTGTCATCAAGCCAGTTTTCATCTACAATTTGCAAGAAAATATCCATTATTGGCTTTGAAATTGCCAGAAAATCGGGTTGTTTTCAAAACCGGAAGCGGTAAAAAAAAGGAAAAAAAGACGCTGTGGTATAATTCCTGACAGGAACTACACAAATGTTTACTGCGTCTAACAGCATATCGCCGACTTTCAAGCATTGGAAGATGTTTATACTATACAGGCATCAATACGAGCCACAACATATTGTTTATGGATAGTTTACACATATTCTATCCACCCCTACAAGTTATTTCCACATTTCAAATACCGACACACTTTATTGTTAAAACTTGTAAATATCTGTTCGTGTTGCAAATTAGACCAACAGGCAACAGCTACTTTTGGTTTAAAAAAAGATGGTCAACAGACAATCACAAATTATTGTAGTGAAATATCCAAAAGGGAAGGCACAAATTCTATAATTTCTCCATGAAAAGCTACCGAGGGACAGAAGGAGTAGCTGAAAATATGACAGTGTGAAATAGATGCTAATTTCATGACCCTTGAATTATATCATAATAGTGAACTAGGGGCAGAAATAGACAGAAATAAAGATACCAGGTGTATTGCAATATGCATCGCAATACGGGTTTTCCATATCGCAATAGGCTTTTTGGCGTATGGTTGCACCCCTATCCCGCTCCATCAATAGTTAGTTTATGTTTGACATAAAAAGGGTTTTTTGTTTTGCCCTTTTTTGTGAAATATTTTAGAACCGCAATCATCTCTCTAAGGAGACAGCTAGTTTACATTTTTAGTATTGTTATGTAATGACTGTCATAACATGTCCTGTATATATGACCAAGTTTTAGTGTTTTTGCTGTAAAAATGTGATTTCAAAGCAGTTAGTGTCATGTGATAAATAGAATCTTTAAAACATGATTCAGTTATATTATAACATGCCTCCCAATAAGAGTGCGTAATTAAAAAATATTTTTTTTAGTTACAATTTGAAGCTCAAAAAGATTCTAGGCCTCTGAAATGACCCAAGGTGACCCTCTACCATCCGTCCCTAGGGGAAAACATGGCATTATAAATTAACTGCACTATATTTTATTTATTGCCTTTTCTTTTTTTATTTTATCTTTGTTGTTGTTGTTGCTCTTTCTACTATCCCAGGAAATGTAGGTTTAGTATCAGGGCATGAAGTCACAAAATGCAGGCCAGAATAGCAAACAGGAAAGACCCTGATCAGAGAATGTGATTCTTTAGAAGCAGCCTGATCTCGGTCAGCACTGTTTTTCTTGCACACCGGATAAGGATATCTGAGATTTTACCCTGGTATAGAAAATCTTATCTTACCCATGCTATCTTACCCAGGACATCAAGTAATGTCAAGTAACGGCATCATGTGAAATTGCGTATTCGGGATTTCTGGAAGCTTATTTTAAAATCAAAAAAAAAAAAAAATAAATAAATAAATAAATAAAAACAGTAGTGAGCAAGAAAAAGAATCCATTATTCATGTGAGGGTAGGATAGAAAAATCTGTCCCTCGGGATCGCCGTTTGTCATCACTCGGAAAGCCTCGTGATGCCTCGGAAAGCCTCGTGATGCCAAACGGTGATCCTCGGGGTGGACTTTTCTATCTTACCCTGACACTCATGATAGACTCTTATAGTCTAGGTCTTTTCGACAAGCAACTAGTGTTCACAATTTTATTGTACATTACCTTTTCTGTAGGATAATTTTTCCAAGCAGGAGACTGGCTATCAATGATCCCTGAAAACATAAGAAACCCAAGATTTTATAAACATGGTACATGTATTGGTGTATTAACCTTTCAAACTAGAATCAGCTTTCAGAGAGATGGCCCTGTCACACAGGTTTAGTTAAACAAAATTTTGCAGCGTAAAATTGTAAATATTTTCTTACCCATAATTTTTAGCATACGTTTTGGGTGATCAAAAGAACCTTCTCATTGAGACGGTTCTTTTGAGTACCCATAACATATGTTTTGGTTGACAAATAAAAAAAATATTTTTCTGCTACACACTCTTAACTAAAGTCCTGCTGTCATCTTTGGTTTGTTGGCAGAATGAAATATGCTCCATTTGAGGCAAATTTGGGTGGGGTCAGGGCCTTTTAGTCTATCCCATTCTTCTTTTCTCTCTCCCTCTCTCTCTCTGGGAGGAGTCCCGACATGACTGAAATATTCTTGACTGGGACTTTAAGCCTGAACTCAATCAATCAATTTGAAACTGGAATGTGGGAATTATTAAGCGGAAAGAAGTTAACCCTTAAAGCGCCACCTATAATTTGCAGCAGACGACAATTTCAAATTATGCTGCTTTTTCAAAAATAACAAAAACAGCATGATATTTCATGAGAATCGTCTGCTGGCAGACGATTTTCATGAGTATCATGTCATACTTTTTTCTAAAAAATCTTTTCCTAATTTTTTGAAGAAAAGATGTCGCAAATTTGTCATTTGCTGCTGTTGTGATTAGCGCTTTAAGGGTTAAATGGCAATATGCCAATGTTCAAAGAAAAAGATGCCATTTCACAAGAAGCTGTGCTTGCACACAAATGAGGTCAAAGTGTGAGCTCGAACAATATGATTTATAGAAAATGTCTGCACACAAACCAGCCCCTTTCCAATCCTAAGAGAGCACTGCCTCTGGTTTTGTTTTGTTTGATTTGATTCTTTACATCCCATCAACAATCTTTCAGTTATATAGGGACGGTTCTTCCTGGGTTGAACCAGTACTAAGCTAGGATAAATGTGTCTTGCTCAAGGACCACAACGCAGTGACGCCGGTGAGGCTCAAACCCGCGGTCCTTCGGTCTCGAGTCAAGCACTCTACCACTGAGCCACTGCGCTCCCGCACTACCTCTGGTAAAATTAGGTTGGCTGTAAAGGTGATACAAATTGGGCTGAGCCACACACAGGTTTAGATAAACAAAATTTTTGAGCGTAAAATTGTAAATATTTTCTTACCCATCAGTTTTATCATATGTTTTGGGTGCTCAATAGAACCGTCTCATTGAGACGGTTCTTTTGAGTACCCACAACATATGTTTTGGTTGAGAAATAAGAAAATTAGCTTTTCGTTACGCACTTCATAATCTAACTATCCACCTACAGTTTACTCTATAATTATCTGGTGAAAACTGTAGGAACAAGAGTTATGCCAGGGGCGCAATACATTTGCTAAGACAGTAGGAGCATTGCTATCAAATTTAGAAAGGAGGAACATTTATTCATGCCCGACACATCGTCCTGGCTAAATTCTGGGTGACTTATGGCATCACAAGAATGTTTGTTTGTTTGTTTTGTGCTTTACGTCCCAAGTCAACAGCTATGGTCATGGCGGGACGGTCGGTTCACCTAACCACACTTTTTCCTGGGCAAGCTTAAACAAGCAGTTAACTAGTACTTTGTGCACATATTTTCGCTTGCAACTGACAACAACCCTTCTTGAATGATTAAACCGAAGGGAGGAAAATGACCCTAGAAATTATTTCATGATCAATCTCCACGAAAGTATGGGACCGAGCCGGGATCCAATTCGATACCCCTAGATCTGCAGTCAGACTCGCATCTGTTGCCTGACATGTTACCCACTGCGCTACACGGCCCGGTATTACAAGAATGTAAATTAAACAAAATAAGCATAAAAAACAATCAAAGAGCCATAACTCAGAAACAGAAAGTAACAGTAACTGTATGTGACACTGTTACCAAGATTTGGGAAAAATATTATCAAAAGGGCATAACTTGGAAACTAAGAAAGGGGGAACAATCATTCTTGCGTGCGACAAATAATCTTTACCTAATACACATTCCTACAAAATTGCATGAAGATATCATGAATAGTGAGTGAGTTATGGAGTGTACAAGAATGAAACTTACATAAAATAAGCATAAAATACAATCAAAGGACCATAACTCTTAAACAAAGACAGCGAAAGCAACCATAATTCTAAGTTACACATTGTCTTGACCTGATTTACATTCCTATAAAGTTTCATGAAGATATCCCAATGGGTCACTGAATTATGGGGCGTACAATAATTTTGGGGGGAAAATGTAAAAAAATCATCAATGGGGCATAACTCAGAAACTAAAAAAAGGGAACAATCATCCTTTTATGCGACACATTGTTTTGTCCTAAATCACATTCCTATAAAATTTCATGAAGTATTCCAAACAGTTACCGAGTATGTAACAATGTCCATTACAACTTTGATTACAAAATGCAGTCTTTTGAACATTTTCATGGTAAAAAAGCAATTTCACATTTTATCGCTATTTCCCTAATTGGTTTAATGTAAAATGCACGGATCCAAAAAGTTTTGTCAGTGGGAGGTCCAACTCAACTTTGACGGGTTTTTCTAAGTTGACGAGTGGAGAGAGGGTCCAAATACCACTAACAGCAGGTCATTACCGGCCTGCCAGCAAAATGCCATTTAAATGGCCTTTCACTGGCGGCCGATAAAGGCCCAATATTAAATGATTGCTGGCTTGCTAGCTTTGTGATTTTCCAGGGTATCCGGACCAGTATTGCTGAGGATTTTCCAGGGGAGGGTGGGGGTCCAGACAGCCTGTTCACCCTCTGGATCTGTGCATGTATGAGCTCTCATTTTTTAAGACCCTCTATATAAAAATCATTTTGGTGTGGATTTCAATACTTACAGCTCTGAAAATGATGTGTAAGGTCATTGGTATTTTGAAGTTAAAAGCCATATTGTTGACAACTTGGACCACAAAAAACATTGTTACCATCAAAATATAGCTTCTGAAAATAAAACAAATATGGTAAAGTCGGGTATATTCGGACATATAGCTAAATTCTGACGGCCACTTTGTTTCATAGTTCAATTATTGACCTAAGGTAAAAATTAAGCAAACAGTGAAAATCCTGATGAGATGGCTCATAAGGAGCCGTCTCATCTGGATTTCCACTGTTTGCAAATGTCTGTCCGAATTTACCTGATGTCCGACTTTACCCGAAGTCACAGTATGAAACGATACTATAAGAGAAAATGATAAGACATAAAATTAGTGGATAACTGTATTCAATATTTTTGTTTGAGGAGGTATATCGTCGGATATATGGTCAGAAATTTAAATTTACGGTGATGCGTCAACGGAGCCGTAAAACGTGATTTCCGAACAAATATCTAAAGATATACAAATGTACCTTAAAATGAAAATTTTGAATATGGTTATCCCCATTCTAATGCACTAGTAACATTGACATTGAAAACGTAGGATGTCGCGTAATTGTTCAGCTGCTGCCAGCTGCATAAAACCGCTTGCCAGCTGCATAGAACTATTTGTCAGCCAATGAAAAGCAACTTTAGGTAAAGACGTTGAGTTTGCAACAGTATATCGCAGGATATACTGTTGCAAATTTTATGATGTTATCCAATCGGACGTCGAGTTACATTTGCAAGTGCATTAGAATGGATTTTGAAGTAATAGGCCTCTATATAAGAATGGAAAATCAAAAACCTTTTTTTGTGTTTTAAGACATAAAAATTGTCAGTATCATGCCAGATTGACCCTTCTTTGGTTATCTTCTTTAGAATCAAACAGTGTGAGTCCCAAACTTTATTATGATGACGGAGGAACAATGGGAAAATAATAAAATATTTCCAAAATGTGTGTGAGTATAAGTAGTCTGTAAATCAAAGGCTGCGAGAAGTACTCATTACATGATTTGTTTGTGACTTGGTTTCATCGGTACCATTGCAAGCTGACAGAATACATGATGTTATTGTGGTATTTATTTTACCTGAAGTTCAAAGGTAGTGACCTATGCTAATTTTATCTCAGACCTGTTATCAATAGTTTTTGCCACATATACGGGAATAAATAAGGTCTTCTGAAATTCAATGTATCATAACGGTAGTAATATGACCGCTGTGGTGTAGTGGGCTAAGCCCAGGACTCATATGATAGAGGAGGCAAGTTCGAACCATGGCAAGGAGTTTCATTTTTTCCAGTAAAATAGTTTCTATGCACTGACATTAAGGAAAACTCTAGAAAAGCATGAAAATGTTTATTTTTTTGAGTAATTGTGTATATGTACACATGTACACATGATCACAGGTGTAGTCGCTAATGAATCGAGACTGTTTCGCTTTAGAACCAAGATTGGTTTCCGACATTCTTGGTTTACTAGCAACTGCAGTGTTTTCATGTGTACATTTACATTTACTTTACAATTCACACGCGCACGGAAAAAAAGCACACACACAAAAAAAACATCATTTTCACACTTTCCTGGTTTTTCTTAGTGCATACAAACCTTCCTTACAGAAAATAATAAAATGAAACGCTCATGAGATTCGAACTTGCCTGCTATATGCTACGAGTCCTGCAATTAACCCGCTTCACTACAGTGGACGATATTGTCAATCTGCTAGCCTACTTATATCAGACATTACATTTCAAATAACCTAATTAGTTCCATATATTCGGCGAACACTACCGATAACAGATCGGAGATAAAATTAGTATATGTCACGCCCTTTGAACTTCAGGGTCAAAAAAATATGACAATACAGTGCCTGAAAAATTATTGAATTCAAGCTACTGACAAGTGATATTCCAATCAAAGTGTCCTGATGAACTTCTGATTTCCAGTAAATCCTTTACCCTTCCAGTGGTTCAATTTTATTGACAAATATTGATTAAATTTTTAAATAAAGCCAGATAAACAAACTTTTTTTAGTGTAAATGTGTTTGATTTGATTCTTTATGTCACAGTCAACAATCTTTCAGTTACATCAGGATGGGTCTTCCTGGGTTGAACCAGTACTAAGCTAGGATTAATGTGTCTTACTCAAGGACACAACGCAGTGACGTGGGTGAGGCTGGAACCCGCGGCCGCCTAAATGTGTATTAATTTTCTTACCCATCAGTCCAAACATGTGTTTGTGGTGCTCAAAAGAACCATCTCAATGAGACGGTTCTTTTGAGTACCCACAACATATGTTTTGGTTTAGTAAATTTCAAATACACACTCGTCTGGAAGTCTGAAAGTCATCCACATTGTGCACTTATTAGATTGAATATGGAATGTTAACTTACTTTAATGGTATGACAGATTTGACTGTTAAAAATTTTGTCGTGAAAATGAGTCCTTCGATAGCGATAAACAGGAACTGTGTGAAGGTAATAATGTTTCCTGCTCCTGGCTCCTCGCTGAAATTGAAATATACATTATATGATCTATATGATCAGAGGTCCACACAGGTTTGGATCAATAAAAAATTTCAGCATAAAATAATTAAATTGTATAATTATATTTCCTTGCCCATAATTTTTAGCATAAGTTTTGGGTGCTCAAAAGAACTGTCTCATGAGACAGTTCTTTTCAGTACCCACATTCAGGGGTGGAAAATTCTTAAAATTTCAGCTCTGTCCTACATCACCATATGTATTGGTAAATTCAATAATTTACAGTGGAAACAATCAAAATTTCTTCTCGTCCTACTGCATATGACACTCGCCGTGGTATTCAGACGAGTGGATTTTTCCAGCCCTGTCAAAATATATATGTTTTGGTTGAGAAATAAGAAAATTATTTTCCTGTTACGCACTCTTAACTTAAGATCAGGGTCCAGATATAATGCAAACTTTCTGAGCGTAAAACTGAAATCATTTTCTTATCCATCAGTTCATATGTTTTGGGTGCTCAAAAAAACAGTTCTTATGAGTACCCATAGGTTTAGATAAACAAAATTGTTGAGCATAAAATTGTAAATATTTTCTAATTCATCAGTTTGAACATATGTTTTGGGTCTCAAAAGAACCCAGTCACCAATGGCCCCTAAATTTCTAGCCAGGCCTCTTGGTTTTGAGAGAAAATACCCATATTCTTAAATAGCAGTTCTACTTTTTTTATTTCTGCTACAAAGGCAACTCTGGTGATTAACCATTTCATAGCTTGTATTATGGCTTTCAGAATTTTTGTAGTCAAATCAAAATTAACTGATTAAAAAGAAAACAAACAAACACATCCCATCTAGGGACCTGATCAGGATCTGAACTGTTTGCATAGTGAGTTATCAAAGATATCACAAGCAGAAAGGAGTATTAAAGAATACTAGATGCTTCTCAAGAAAATTATTATTGTTGTTCACTACATTAATGTGTAAATTATTTGTGTAGGCTATAAACATTATTGTATTTGTATATACAAATTTTTTTAAAAATATTAAAAAACATAGGTCCAGTAAGCAAAAATTTTCAGCATAAAATTGCCATTATTTTCTTATCCATCAGGTTAAACATGTGTTTAGATGCTCAAAAGAACCATCCCATTAAGACGGTTCTTTTGAATACCCAAAACATATGTTTTGGTTGAGAAATAAGAAAAATAATTTTCAGTTACACACTCTTATCTGGGTGCCAGAAAAATATTCGTAGTTTGCAAGTTTGTGTTTGTAAATATCATCTTTTGTGCAAGGGTTAATAGCAGAATATTACTGTACCTTACAATAAGCTCTAAAAAGATGACATTTGTGCAGCAGCCCAAAAACACAAGGGCTATCGGTATACCAGGATGCATTTCTATCAGTTTATGGGTTAACGTCTATCTTTAAAATCTGCAAATAAAAACAATATATATACATTAACTCTTAAGTCTCTTTGCATACTGTAAATTTTCATTTTTTACAGGGAATAAGCTAGGGGGCAACTAGGGCGAAATAGTTGCCCTAGGGGCCAAAATTTCACCCTAAATGGGACCCAGGGAGAAGTTAGAGTCCCCCTAAAAAAGAAAAATAACTTTTTTTTTAGGGAGACTCATTTTCATTCTGTCACCAAACAAACGGAAGCTGTGCTGACAATCTACTACCACTGCATCATATTTCTCCTTCCATTTAATGGCAATAGTATGTGTAATGGCTAATTTGCTTCTAAACTGACAGAAAATGTCGTAATTTTGCACTCTTACTTCTCCCTATCTGACTGTCATTCTCCCTAATTTTCACGGAGGGAGAAGTCACTTCTCCCTACTGTCAGGGCCCAGCTTGAACCCTATTTTAGTTGTCATTTGTTGACTTTTTTCAAAATTAACTTTTTCAGAAAATTCTTTCAGGAACACTATCAGTGTCAAACGATATGGCACCAGATCAGGACAGACATGCTCTCTTTCCTAAAACAGGTCCTTTCTTTCTATGTTCACTCTGGGGATCAATGTAGGCGAGTGTTTTATTTTGAACTTTAGAAAAAAAAAAAAAAACTTCTGACAGACTATTCCGATAGGGAATATTCCTGGGAAAAAAAATACTTCAGGGCATCACTATATGTCTGGGGCTTGCAATACTGGGAATTATGTAATGACCTGGGGTCAAGTAGTCTTGTCTTTATGATCAGTAGACATAGTTCCACAATGAATCTTGTGGTAGAATCATGAAAGAGAGGATTGATACATCTGAACCTCAAAACTTGGCCATTGCAGCTCATCAAGCATGTCCCCAACACTGCTAGTGTTGCACCATCTCATACAGGACCAGCGGGCCAACTACCTCTGTACTTTCTCCACTTGTTGAAGCTGAGTTTTTGAATATGGGTTCCAAACAGGTGCTGAATACTCCAGTTTAGGGCATACCAAAGTTTTGCATGCAACCTCCTTAGTAGCCTGGTTTGCCCTGCATTCGACCACCTTATCACAATTTTTGCGCATGCGCGTTATGGCTACTCCCTATATTTTTTTATCTAAGCAAAAAATATTAACTAAACATTTGTTACAAAGAAAAAAACGAACTTAACATAGCCAGCAACCCAAAATTTGTAAACAGCGGTCTTTCATCAACATGATGTCATTGCTCTGGATCGCTTAAATGCTTCCTGTCAAATCGATTGCTCTGATTGGTCAGTTGCTAAAACCACCAAGGTCAAGCGTGATATATGAATCTACTGTCCAGTTCAAAAAATATGTTTCTTCTGAACGATTCCTAAACTCTAATGCAGATTTTCACTTTTTTATTATTTTTTAAAAGCCTACAAACGATAGGGTCACTAGAAAATAACGAGACAAACTTAAAATGTAAGATGGACATTCCATGATAGCAATAGCTCACCATCAGTTAAATGGGTCAGGAGACACCAAAAATGTACCGAAAATGTATATCACTTCATAGAAATGTCTATGCTCTTAGTTATTGGATTGTAGTCCCGCTATTTCCTGTCTAACCGCTTGGGATATGCTTGAAAAGAAGTCCAAATTCGATTTTTTCATTCAAAAAGTAGAGACAAAAGATCGATAAAAGTAACAGAATTTATCAAGTGAACTGCACTGTAATTTTCAGAAAAAACGTAATCAGGTCGAACAAGCGTCTCCATGATCAATAAAGAACTAGTCAGCTAAAAAAGTTGTTTTCAAAACGAATATACCAATTCTTATTGGGCTAAAAACTTTCTTTTGAGAAGGTATTTTGGAAATATTAGACATAAATTATTATTTCTTGGATGAAATTGCAACTAGATCCAGCTTTTTCCGCTTTTTATCTTTACTTTATGAACTCTCGCTTCGATGCGTCCGGATTTTCGGACGTTCCAATACTCGTCATGAGCTAAAATTCCGATTCACCATGGTGCTCGAATTGACAGGAAGGGTCGAATCGACAGGAAGCAAGCATACTCTCTTAGGTGGGAAAGCCCAATTCATGCATTAGTTGCTTTGAGCGAAATATCAGAGATATGTTGACCACCTTTTCATACATGTTCTCTGTGATATATATGCCAAGATATTTTGCAGACTGAATGTTTTCCAAGGTTTGCTGGTGTAGTGTGTAGTCATGGAGGATTAGTCTGTGTGATTAATGCTGAGTCACTCTCATAGAGTGACATTTGGCAACATTAAACTTCATTTGCCAATCGACCTCCTGAAGCGCAAGACTGTTCAGACCTTCCTGCAAAATAAGACAGTCTTGTAGAGAATGAATGTTCCTCTACAGGACACAATCCTCTGCAAACAGGCGAACCAAAACATTTGATATGATCTGGTAAGTCATATATGAAGATTAAAAAGAGAATTGGCCCTAAGACCGACCCTTGGGGTACACCAGATAAAACCCAGACTGGATCTGAGGTTTGAACATCTAAGAGTACTTGTTGACTGCAACCAGCAAGCCAAGAGCAGATCAAGTTTATGTAATGGCCTCCTCTGCGAAATCCATGATGATCCAATCTGTAGACGCTTGTGCCCACAATTCACTGCACCATCCAGGTTACTGATATGATGCGCAAACTTCACCAACTGGGTTTCACAAGACCTTCTACTTCAAAAACAAATCTGACAGTCAGGACATGTAAATCAATGTCCGATAATTATTCTACATATCAAAATCAAAACCTAGAGCTGAAATATTGTTTAAGACGCTTTTTTCTCAAGTAAATGTTGGCTTAGCTCAATGAACATTGTATGGCGCTGTTAGTTTTCTTCTCCTGTAAAGTGCAGGCCCCTTTGTGCCCACCTGAACCACGATAAAAAATCATGTGGTCAAAACCAGCGAATGCGGGTCAAGTCGACCTGAGTCAAGTCGGGAGGTTGTGGGTTCGAATCCGGGCCAGAATTAACAGCATGAGAAGAAACTCAAACCATATATCATATATGTAGATACACCGGGCTGAGTTGACTCAGGGGCTGATTTGACTGCAGGCCAAGCTGACCCGCTACACAACCAGCGAACAGTTTACTTCTTTCTTTCTCTATATACTGATCAGACTCTCTTCAGGCTCTTGCAAGTATTATTGACAGGTGTACTTTGTAACCTCCGGGTTGCAGGATGAAAGCCTACAAGTAACCGTATCTAAATTACCGTAGGGTTCTTCAAACTGCACAGGGGATGACTTTCACTGCACAGGGGACATCCAGTTAACATCCTAATCTGAAGGACGATGCACTTTCTAGCGTCATCCCTGCAAACGACACTAGTGAAAGCCTGTTCGGGCACCGAAATTTTCCTCCCCACGAGCGGGCATCGAACCTGGGACCTCTAGCACCAGAGGTAAGTGCCTAACCACTGAGCTACCACGCATTTTTTATTTCTAGTAAATTTTACGAAGTTATGCTACATACGAATATACCATCCTAATCTTAAAAAATATCGTTGTTATACTTTGGATCATACAATCTTTTGTAATCAAAACATAGCTAGAAAGTGAACTATCATTTAAGTAAAACTGCCCGCAAAAAATAATGGATTGCTTGCATTTTCTCAGAAAATCGACAAAAGTTTTAGCTTCTTGGTCGGTGCGTGTAAGTCGAACCGCTTACGCAATCAAACAATTTTATTTCTTCATTTGCAATTTCGTGATCAATGCTTTTTCATGCATATATAGCATATATATAAACAAGTATTTCTCTTGGTTCAGTACAGGGTGATAAAATATATATATGATAAATTAGGTATTTGCTAAAATATTTTAATTTTTGTTGGGCATATAAGGAGCTGATTTAAACAACAATGAAAAAATGGCTGCACAGCTGACTTTCTAAGGTAAATTGTCAATTTTTCTACGATTTAAGCCCATTTTATAGTTTGTGTGTATATTGTTTTGGGTTCACCAATATACAGCGAACCCCCTCATGTCGTTTTATTCAATAGTGCTGAAATCTGATCAAAGAAAACTTTACAAATTTCAGCCCCATTGTCATTGGGTTGTGTCCAAAAATTTACAAATTCAACAAACATTTCTAAGTAGAATGTATCAACAGATTGATTAATGCTGTTTCCTGTAGTGACAGAGGAACCTTATTCATTGTGACCAAGGAAACATTTTCCAGTTTGGGGTTTCCGCAGTCGGGGGTTCGTTCAACCATTGTACAGTTACCGCATCTATATAGGAGAAGGATGCTGTACGTGGTCAGTTTGTCTACAGAATTGATTTGCAAGATAACCTTTGCAGAGCCATAAGGCCATCACACATTTGGAGAGGAAGAGTATAAGTCCCAGTGGAAGACAGTTGTCTTGAAACTGTTATTGCGGATGGTGGCGGGTCAACTCGGCTTGAAGTCCAGTCGGCCCCTGAGTCAACTTGGCCTGAGTCAACTCGGCCCTGTGTATTTTCAGAGCGTTCAGCTACGTATATGGTAAGTTTGTTTCGTACATGTATATATAATCTTTCAGGCTGAATTAATCAAGCTCTAAATTGATCGAATTTGGGATGAACTTGCCACTTGATTAAAGTTAATGGCTCTCTTGAACGGTTGAAGTTGTTTTCTCACTTTGTCAAGCACTGACATTCCATATCTTGCAAACAATGCAATCAATGTTTTCTGACCATTGCATGAAATAAAAAGGGCACTTGATTAAAGCAATTTTGCCCAACATGAAAGGTACTGCTGATTTTTCTCTCTCTGTTGTTTAAAAAGAATAACGATAAAGCGATGAAAAAACATTTTTTTGTCCACCTCTCTTTTATAACATTTAAATTTGAATAATATTTATAAGAGACGATATTTTCTTTATTGTTTATCTTCCTTATACTACCGTTATGAAGTTGAATCCATTGAGTGAAACAAGATGGACAGACCTACAATGGAGATAGAACCAAACAATATTCCCTCTAGTTAGTAATATAGGGCCAGGCCGATATTACCAGGCGGGCCGAGTTGACCCGGGCCGACTTGACCCAAGGCAAAGTTGACCCGCATTCATGCGGAGCAAGGGACAGGGTAATCTGAGTCTTCTTTGCTTTTCCATATTTTGATATTTGCCACATACAGGGTAAAAACTTGGAAATTTTTTTACATTGTAACGGTTGTTGATGTTGCCTGTTCTATTTATCTGTTTTTAATATATTGTATGTTCTTGGTGTAGCTCCTGTGTAGAAGAAACGTTCAAGTACTTAATTATCGCATGCGTAGGATCAACAAAACAATTAATTACAACGCAGACGTGTAGAGCTTATAAATTTTATTGCACAAGCATGCAAAGTGTCACGTCAGCACTTTCGGTAAAGATTTCTCAACTGTCAAACAAAACCGATACTGATTGGCCGTTTCACTTTATTGCTCAGGGATTGGACGTCCGTCTCGCGACCTGGAGCAGCAGGGAATGGTTTCTTAGGCCGTTGTCAAGATGTGTCGATGTTTTCACACCTGTTGGATGACACGCTTTAATAATTACGGTTCCTACTGAGGCCTACACATGACACTGGCTGTCAATAAAACTCTAGAAATCAGTCAATTGGGTCGTCCTGGCGTGGTCAATAAACAAAATAAATGAGTTTCCAATATGAAGGCGGGACATAAATCGGGTCATCTGGTAAATGTGGCGGGGTTTTTTTCTGCAGACATGACGTCTCAATATCCATTTTTGGCCGTACAAAGGAATTTTCAGAAGTTTGCGGTACGTCTTTGATGTGTAATTTGGGCGTACGCAGCATAGGCAGCGGATTTTGGGACGTAATATACTACGTACGCCCGCCTAACGGAAGCCCTGTGAGACGATCTGTTCTGAAGACTGATAAAGGGTCAATAGATATTTTGGACTCATTTTAGTTACTTTTGTCTGTCAAGTAAATGTGGAAATGTCCATCTGACATAAGAGTATCTGAAAACTGTATTGATCCAAAATTGTAAATGGTCGGAAAGATGGGACCCAGTCTTATTGATGATTGCCGCCCAGGGGGGGTACTCTGATATTTTCATACATACGTAGGCTCGGGTCATTTTTTTTGGTTCAAAATTAATGAATTACAATATTTTTAGGGGTTTTCAGAAAAATAAATATTTTTTGGGGTATGAAGATTTTGTGGATATTTTGGGGGGTCATCACAAAATTGGACTCTAATTAGGGGTCATTTCTATGCATTTTAGAGGCTTTTCTTAAGGTCAAGGTACAGAATGGGGAATGTTTTTGGGGTTGCTAAAATTTCAGATATTTTTGGGGGGTGCTTGAAATTCCTGATATTTTTTGGGATGAACGGTAGATGCTGGGCTCGAGCCTACGTATGTCGAAAAAATGAGAGTACCCCCCTGCGGATTGCCGTAGCTGATAGAGGGAGAAATTGGTCCACACTTATTTTTAGCATGTGAAAAAGGTTCTCTAACATTGCTGAAAAATTGACTAGGATGTAATGTGTCA
>CAXHUL010000337.1:0-23425 GCA_964019695.1 Loripinus fragilis | reverse complement strand
TCACAGCGCGCCAACGTTACCCTTAGTTCAGATATGGATCAAGACACATAGATGTTTGGTTTGCATGAAAGACCCCTAACTTATCAATATATCATCTCCTAGAACAAATAAATCAACTCACCATTACCGAGGTCGTACCAAGCTGCTAGGCAACTTCTAAAGACCCATTTGGACATCTTCTCACAAAATTTGAAAACACTGTTTCACCCGGGATGTAGCATGATGCATTGATTTTGAGCTAATGTCCATGCCAATGTCTATTAAGCCTTGATCAGAACGAGTTCAGTGAAGGTGCCGTCACTACTGAGTTTGGCAGAGAGTACCACACATCAACAACGCAGCTTGAAAAAAACACTGGATCTCACTTTAAGCCGTGACTGAGGTTTGAAGATCTTCAGGCTGTTACCCCTTGTCGACAGTTCTGACATGTTGAAGAACTTGTCTATATCGACTCGATCAATTTGGTTGAGGATTTTATAGACTTGTATCACATCAGCTCTTAAACGTCTATATTCAAGAGTTGGAAGTCCCAATGTTTTTAATCTGTCCTCATAGGTGCGACCTGAGAGTGAGTTGACCAAGCGTGTAGCCCTTCTCTGTACATTTTCCAGCGTGATACTATCTTTTTTTGTACATAGGTGACCAAACCGAGGTGGCATACTCCAAGTGTGGACGAACCAGGGATTTATACAGATTCAGAAACATGGCCTTATCAATGTAGGTAAGCTTCTAAATATCAGTCCAAGATTCCTGTTTGCTAGCGCAGCCTTTTTGGATATGTAATCTCTGAAAACCAGTTTTTCATCAAATATGACGCCTAGATCCTTTTCACTAGTTACCTGCGTTACTTCTGTTGGGTTTGGTCCACTGACATAATATATTGTGTGTCCGGAAAAATTTTCCAATGTGAAGATATTTGCATTTCTTGATATGGAAGAACATTTTCCATATCAAGATATAAAAAGGAGATAAAACAAAGATGAAGACTCAACAGTAAATGAAACTGAATTCCAGAACAAAAGAAATTTAACAGGTAAACCCTGGTGGGCCTGACAACAGCCAAAGCATCAGGCCCCTACCATCTCATCAATAGATAAGCCTTTAAGTCGGAACCGTCATACAGTCTGAAGTCCAACCCACCAGCGTGCAATTAAAGAGGAAAGCAAAAATGCCAACCATGATTGGGTTGAACACCAAGCATGTACTCTGTTGCAATACATTAATGTTGTAGCCAATCTTTTTATTATGGCAAATTTATTTAGTGAACTGCGCTGAAAAACTATTAGAGCCAACAAACTTTTTTTTTCAATTTATACACCAAGTCACCATAGAATTCAGGTTCCGAAAGTCCTTGGTGCAAGAGAAATTTAAGTCCAATTTGGAATTTAGATATCAAATCATAGTATCGTCTATGAAATTAAGAAAAGGTTTTGCGAAGTTTAATTAAGAAGTTTCTGAGTTAAAAATTTATTGCGAGTGTTGAAGTCAGCAACATGTTTAGATGCTCTAGCAACACAAATGAGTTGAGAGATATAGACTCCATAGGATGTAGGAGGGTCTGGATTGGGGGGGGGGGGGGTCTGGTATTCACTATTCATTAAAAATTTAGCCCATTATTCATCTCATTATAATTTTGGGTTATTCATCAAAATAAGACCAATTATTCATTAGAAGTAAGAAAGGTGGCAAAATTTATGATAAACGTGACGACTTTGATTTTAAAATTGTCAATTTCCCATTTTTAGATGGTGAATATCCTGCCTCTACATGAGGGTCTGGATGGGGTCTAATGATTAGTGAATAATGGCCCTTTTTTATAATGTATAGTGAATAATGAGCCAAAAAATAATGAACAGTGAATAATGAGGGCCTAAAAATTAATAAATAGTCGTATTTTTTTTAATGAATTGAAGAAAAAATTAATGAATAGTGAATAATCAGATTTAAATGCAAGTCTAAAAACGCGGCTCCATGCGAGCTGAACATTTCTTGTACTTCAACAACAGCAGAATCTAGGGCGAAGATTTGGTACCAGTAAAATGCATTTAAGCCCCCCGGTGGCTTAGGCTGCTGTCCGTTCTAAGGCGGTGGTTCTGTTGTTGTTGACTTTTTGTTTATTGTTACTCCCATTGTGGGAGTCTGTATTTGTTCTATGTTTTGTTGTACGTTACTTTATGTCCATTCTAGTATTGCAATCATCTTGATGGGGAAGAGAGAGCTGATTGCTTTGCTTAATTTGCCTTCCTGGTGTCTCGTGATGGTTGAGCGGCTCTTCCTCGCGGTGCCTAGGGGGTTGTCTGCAGTTTGTGATTGTGGTATTTCCTGATCATACTCACTTACTATTTTCGGTATCAGAGGTATTAGCTTTATTTAGTTGGAGCTCTGAAGGGTATATTTGATTTACCATATCGTCAAAATAAACATTATTAATGTTTAAAATATCGTCCAAATATCTGGATGTAGTGTTAAAAGCATCAATAACATCAGGCTGCCTATCATCAAAAAAGAACATTATAAAGTCCCTCTCATAACAAAACAGGAATAAATCAGCAACCAAGGGAGCACAATTAGTGCCCATAGGAATCCCTACTAGTCTTGTCTATACAACTTGGCGCCAAATCGAATAAAAATGTTGTTCAACAAAAAGGTCAGCACATCAAGACTATGCATGCTATTTTTATGTTTTTTTCCGAAGTAAAAAATGCGGTTCTGTCGTTACATGCAAGGTAAGGAGAGCCTTCTTTATTGAAGGCTCTTTCAATAAGATCAATAAGTTAATCTTTAATAAAATTATGAGGTGAAGTAGTGTAAAGAGTAGAACATTCATAAGTAGACAAACTGGTCGCATTGAAATCTCTAGCTTGAAGTTTATCTAAAATTTCACCTGAGTTTTGAATAGACCAAAATAGATTAAATACCGGATTTCTCATATATCTGGATGGGGTATAATGATTAGTGAATAATGGCCCTTTTTTAAAATGAATAGTGAATAATGAGCCAAAAAATAATGAATAGTGAATAATGAGGGCCTAAAAAATAACGAATATTCCTATTTTTTTAATGAATTGAAGAAGAAATTAATGAATAGTGAATAATCAGATTTCTTTGCCACCTTTCTTACTTTTAATGAATAATTGGTTTTATTTTAATGAACAGCCCAAAATTTTAATGAGACGAATAATGGGCTAAATTTGTAATGAATAGTGAATACCAGACCCCCCCCCCCCCCCATCCAGACCCTCATATCCTAGCCTCCATTATAGCAATATTATCTTTATCTACTCGTTTTGCTACCTTGACTCTGAACAATTTTCTTATCTCTTCTTTCTTGTAAAAAAGTAAGTGAGTCTGATTAGAAAATACTCCAATCACACTGGCAAGTGAGTATGATCAGGAAATACCATAATCACACACTGCATAAGGATATATGGTACCATGAGAAAGATCCAAAGAACATTAACAGTCAAAAGATATCAAAAAGACAATAAAAGAGGACTTTAGAAAATCTATTTTCACCTGTACATATACAGCCTGGTTATCCAGATATTTGAGCACTTACGAATATCAAGCGTCAACTTATTATCAAAAACAGATGGGATTTCTTATGAAGCGTGGAGAGTTTCCATGGAAGTCTTTGGGAACGATGATGTAATGAAAAGAGTGAGTGAGTATGATAAGAAAACCCCACAATCACACATTGACCATCCACACATGACACTGTGGGGAAGAGTTACAGAACACTTACAGTCGCAAGCCATAAGGAAGACATTGTTAAAGTAAAGCAGCCAGCCAACCCTGTTCACAAATAAAACATACAGGTAGTAATGAGCGCCACTCTGGCACCCGCAATTTTTAAGCCTGAAAAGAACTTAGTTTTTTTCAGGATAATATTGCGGGCGCCATAGATGGCCGCCCTGTAAGCTTGAGTGACTAGCTGTGAATAACTTAGATGCTTTTTAGGGTTGTTCTGGCTTGGTCTTTGATAGTGATAGTTTTCTGGGCTGTTGAGATTAACTGTTCTGGCTTGGTCTTTGATAGTGATAGTTTTCTGGGCTGTTGAGATTAACTTAGTTTATTTGCGTGAAGATCGATCTGATTGTGACGAATTCCTATCTACTCTTCTCTCGCTAGTAGGCATATTGTGGTTATCTTTTTATAAAGACTAACTTTACTCGCATCACAAACAACAGGGTTTCTGATTTGCATATTGTGCATCTTGTACGTTGCAATAGCGAATTTTATTTTAAGTAAGGAATTTGGGTTCATGAATTTCTATGTATCTTATAAAAGTAAGTAATGGTGCAAAGATCAGGAATCGATACAATCAAGTACCACACCTGACCCAGGATACCAATGGGAAAGTGACAAACTCACAGAAGACACCACAAACGAGAGCCAAGAGGTCAGCCCTTTCCCAGCAGGTGACCACAAAGCACATATAAACAGACGTGCACAAAACATAGCAAACACAAGACAGAACAAAAACATAAAAGATCCACAAAAGAAGTACCGCCTTGGAACGGTCAGTAAAATATTTTACTGGAGGGCTTAAACCGGTTTAACGGCGCCAACCTCACCCTTGATTCAGATGTGGATCAAGACAAATAGATATTTGGTTTGCATGAAAGACCCCTAACTTATCAATGCATCATCTCCTAAAACATATAAATCAAGATATAACAAGGAGATAAAGCAAGGATAAGGACTCAACAGTAAATTAAACTGAATACCGGAGCAAAAGAAATCCAACAGGTAAACCCCGGTGGGCCCGACAAACAGCCAAAGCATCAGGCCCCTACCATCTCATCAATAGATAAGTCTTTAAGTCGGAACCATCATAGAGTCTGAAGTCCGACCCACCGGCGTGCAATTAAAGAGGAAAGCAAAGTTGCCAACCGTGATTGGGTTGACTACCAAGCATGCAGTCTGTTGCAATACATTAATGTTATAGTCTCTTTAGAAAAAATAACTTAGATATTCAAGGCTAATTTCTATAGCTAAGAAATATTACATTTAGCACAATTTTTCGCTTCTCACGACTTTCAATGATAAGTTACATCATATAGATTATGCATGACGGCATTGAAAAGCAAGTAGTATCTTCTATAAGCGACAACAAGTATAACTTTTCGAAACAATAGATAACTTGGTCATTTTAAGAGGAAAGGTGTGTATTCAGATATAATAGGCATTTTTAATATTATTTTAGCTTTACATTATGGTCAGACTCTTAGCTTGATTTTAACTTAGTACTTTTAATAGTTGATTAGGGTAATTATGTGCTAAAAGTTAAGTTATGTAGAATGTCGCTTGAGGTTGTATCTCAAGACCTCAACCCCTAGATGCATTACTCTGTAGAATCAGTTAGGACTTTGAAAATAACTCAGTCATTTTATCTAGAGTAGGTGTGTACTTAGGAATGATAAGTCTGCTTTAAAGTTTCTAAGGATTATACTTTTTCAGGTTCTTGCATGGTGTCGTATTTGATAGCTATTATCAATCTTTTGATTAAGTTAGAGCTTCTGTTGATATCTTAGATAATCATCATTGGCATGTAATAGTATTGGGGTTTAATGATTAGATGTTGATGAAAGTGTCCATGTCGCTTGAGATGTGGATGCAATGTGGACCTTCACACGTAAAATATAGCTGCAATGTGGATCCACCACATCTCCACATTTTCAAGGTGGATGTAATGTGGAGCAATGTGGATGTATTGTGGAGCAATGTGGATTTCCACATTTCAAATGTGAATAAATGCAGATATATTGTGGGTCAGCAAAATGGAGATTTACGTTTATTCTTGGATGAATTCGAAATTAATGTGGACCGCCACACTAAAAATGTGGATCCACCACATCTCCACATTTCCACAATGTGGAGTTTCCACACCTACACATTTGACAATTTGACTTATACCCTCTCTCCAATCAATCCTGGTAAGTGTAAGTGATTGGCTGTGAATAACTTAGTTTACTTGAGGGCTATTCTGACTGGTCTATGATTGTGAAAGTTTTTTTGGTCGTATCCACTAGTTGGTCTTGGATAAGTTCCTTGTCCTGTTGTGGTAATATATAAAAATAACTTAGTCAAATTCGGCTTCGAAAATAACTTAGTTATTTTAAGGGGATGAAGGTTCTGCTGTGGTGATATATAAAATAACTTAGTCAAATTCAGCTTTGAAAATAACTTAGTCCTTTTAGGAGGTATAGTTTTGGGTGATATATGGTGTGTGTAATAGTCAAGGCTACTTAGTTCTATGCGTCTTAAGAGTCTCTTGGTCAATCAAGACCTCAACTCCTAGAGGCATCACTCTGTAGCGTTAACTAGTGTATAGCTAGCCGTCTCAAGCTTACTACTACTGATTTTTGAATGAAAGAACAACAAAGACTGGTGAACATTTCTATAACTTTATTGCCCTGCTAACTATAACTGAATACAATGACAGAGGATTAGGGCCGTCCCTCTGTTCATTGTTTACAATAAGAGAAATTAAAGAATATATGCCATCGTACAAAAAGTAGATTTTAATTAGATTGTTTTAAACATTGGTCCAGGGTCTTTTTTGTAGTTGACTGTTGTTCTGTTGCAACTGACTTGGTGCATATTTTGATCCTGAACTCTGTTGTAATAAATCTGATTCATCATCTTTACCTAAAGAATAGGTTGGTGGGTCAAATTCTTCAAGTTTCCCATCCAAGAGGTATCTTCGTTTTTTAATAGCATATCTCAAAGCATCATCCTCATCAAATTCATCTTCATCTCGTAGTCGTTTTGCTGTATCTGTTATCTTCATGTGCAAGGGATCTTTCTTCATGGCCTTAGATACTATAAGGAAGCGCTGGTAGCGATCAATGACCTCTGCTCTGTATCTAGGTTCTAGTTTATCAAAAGTGACCTCCTCTGCTTCATCTGTGTCCATGTCTGGATGTTTCATCTGTGTCCATGTCTGGATGTTTCTCTATTGTATGTTGTACACCTTCATTGAAAGTGTCTTGTAGGTATCTATGGGCTCCACCAACAAAAACTTGCCAAGGATCAAACTTGCTCCTTTTTCTAGAATAATGTTGGTCTTCATCAGCTTCATCAGTATAGTCTGTATCACTACAATCACGAATGCCATAATCTTTGTCTGTATATTTCCCAAAGATATCTTCCTTTTGATGACTTCTAGAAGTCCCTGCATCCGATTCTTCAGACATAGTAGAGTCTTCATTTTCTGACATTGTTTCTGACTCCATATCTTCACTGCAGAATCCACTTGTCAGATGTCGTCTCAAACTGTCTGATCTTGCAAACTGTCGTTCACACTTTTGACACTGATGTTGACCCATTGAAATCGTTTTGGTAAATGAATAGCTTCTCTCTGATTGTGTCCTTTTATACTTGTAATGACATAAAAACCCACAGTTTTGTCAATATTTTTCACAAAAATATGACATTTTCTACTCTGTCTTATTATTTGCATGTACTTCTTTTGCTGCAACACTTGAGAGAGGACTGCATTTTTTGTTTTGCCATTCTCTTTTGCAGAAGAAAAATGCTTTCTTATATCACATCTTTGCTCTCTTGTATTTCTTCCCTACATATATTTCTTCTCTAATGGTCTTTTTTCTAGTTGGCTTCCTATCAGCTGACGAAGTTCTCTATGGCACATTCTACAGTACTTTGGTGGTCTTCCTTGCTTGAGTTTACTATCCAATGCTGTACTCAGCCTTTTCATCAGATATCGAATTTGTCCATAGCTCATTTGATATTTAGTTGATCTTTTAGGAGCAAGTGTTATCATATCATCATTGCAGCTTGTATTTTTCTGTCTTGCTGAGAGATCCATGCTTCTTCTTTTTGTGTTCGAAGAACAGTAAGGCATATCAACCAGAACCATCATATTTATACTGATAGCAAAATGGATCAGCTTTTTATACGTTTGAAATGTAATTTTACTAAAGTTTTTCCTCCAACAAAAGGAACAGACCTGCCAATTTCATCTTTGATATCAATGTAAACTTGATCAATATAAGATTTTGCCAAAGGCACATAATGCAAATTCACAAATTCTTGATGCGATTGAGTGCTAGATTTGGACTGCTTATAAGAAACAATTCTAAGTAAAGGAGCTGTTATATTTCCAACGTAAGTGTAATCTGCAACATCAGAATAAACAAACATCCGATGATGGGTCATGTTCAAATCAACAGCATATGTAAAAGCCTGGTTATCATTCCCAGTCAGTTTATTTGAAAGATCAGGATTTAATCCAAGTATTTCTCCAAGAGATTTTGAAAATCTAATTTGGACTCTATTTGGATTTTCAACGTGTAAGTTTACACGATTACCTGATTTCTTATAACTTAATGAGATCATACTGTGGATTTGAGGTAGAATAGCTCCACATTTTTCTTCGATTGCACTCTGAATTTGCTCTACTATGTGCTGAGGCGAATTATAGTTTCCTGCTGGGATAAACAATTTTATTTCAGGACAACTTCCATCTTTCATGCATACAGTGTTCATTTTACTTTTCCCCAGTCTTTCCAAAACATTCTCATCGTAGAAGTGAATATAAAAATAATTGCTATCATGTGAAATGTTATATACTTATGAAGGAGTCATAATTTCTACCAGCGCTACGACCCATTGTTCTTTCTGAACTTGAATAGGATGATGTAGCTTTGTGGTAAATGAGAACTGTTTATTTTTAGGGAAAATATCCATAGAACTATCACTCAGTAAGCTCAGATAAAATTCGTCCATGATCGCATATGAGCAACAACCACCACACTTGATAGAAATATAATGACAATAAGACTTTGCTTAACGTCATATATATGTAATGGCTACTCTCACATTAATTATATGAAGATGAAATATATATCATGCAGACTATGAATGTAATGCAGATCTGAAATCTCAACTATGTGAAGATGTATAGTCCACGTTTTAATCCTAGATATATTCATCAATTTGTCAAATATGTAAATGTGGAAAATTCACAGTGTAAAGAGGTGAATAATTAATAAAGCATGAGCTAAACATTTTTTATTGACCATAAAAGGTGATGGATGGTGCTAGAACCGAAAATGTAGATTATCAAAAGTTAACTATTGAGGGATTTTTAGATGGAGTTAAGGCATTGAGTCCCAGTAAACAATATTTCAGTAAAGTCAGGATCTTCCCAGAGACAATAAGATTGAAAGGAAGAATAGGATAGAAGACTAAAAGGGCTCAATCCAGATTTGCCTCAAATGAAACAAATATCATCTTGCCAACAATCTAAATATGTTAGGGGCATCTCTCTGAAAGCTGTCGAAGCGAATGTACCATGATACTATATATCAACTTGAGATACAGAGAGAAAATAGTATTGATTGGAGAGAGGGTATAAGTCAAATTGTCAAATGTGTAGGTGTGGAAACTCCACATTGTCAAGATGTGGAGATGTGGTGGATCCACATTTTTAGTGTGGCGGTCCACATTAATTTCGAATTTATCCAAGAATAAACGTAAATCTCCATTATGCTGACCCACAATATATCTGCATTTATTCACATTTGAAATGTGGAAATCCACATTGCTCCACAATACATCCACATTGCTCCACATTACATCCACCTTCAAAATGTGGAGATGCGGTGGATCCACATTGCATCTACATTTTACGTGTGAAGGTCCACATTGCATCCACATCTCAAGCGACATGGACACTTTCATCAACATCTAATCATTAAACCCCAATACTATTACATGCCAATGATGATTATCTAAGATATCAACAGAAGCTCTAACTTAATCGAAAGATTGATACTAGCTATCAAATACGACACCATGCAAAAACCTGAAAAAGTATAACCCTTAGAAACTTTAAAGCAGACTTATCATTCCTAAGTACACACCTACTCTAGATAAAATGACTGAGTTAGTTTCAAAGTCCTAACTGATTCTACAGAGTAATGCATCTAGGAGTTGAGGTCTTGAGATACAACCTCAAGCGACATTCTACATAACTTAACTTTTAGCACACAATTACCCTAATCAACTATTAAAAGTACTAAGTTAAAATCAAGCTAAGAGTCTGACCAAAATGTAAAGCTAAAGTAATATTAAAAAGGCCTATCATATCTGAATACACACCTTTCCTCTTAAAATGACCAAGTTATCTATTGTTTCGAAAAGTTATACTTATTGTCGCTTTTAGAAGATACTACTTGCTTTTCAATGACGTCATGTATAATCTATATGATGTAACTTATCATTGAAAGTCGTGAGAAGCGAAAAATTGTGCTAAATGTAATATTTCTTAGCTACAGAAATTAGCCTTGAATATCTAAGTTATTTTTCTAAAGAGACTATAAGATACATAGAACTTCATGAACCCAAATTCCTTACTTAAAATAAAATTCGCTATTGCAACGTACAAGATGCATAATATGCAAATCAGAAACCCTGTTGTTTGTGATGCGAGTTAAGTTAGTCTTTATAAAAAGATAACCACAATATGCCTACTAGCGAGAGAAGAGTAGATAGGAATTCGTCACAATCAGATCGATCTTCACGCAAATAAACTAAGTTAATCTCAACAGCCCAGAAAACTATCACAATCACAGATCAGCCAGCGCTTTTGCGCAAAATAAACTAAGTTATTCTCAACAGCCCAGTAAACTATCACTATCATAGACCAAGCCAGAACAACCCTAAAAATAATCTAAGTTATTCACAGCTAGTCACTCAAGCTTACAGGGCGGCCATCTATGGCACCCGCGATTTTATCCTGAAAAAAAAACTAAGTTCTTTTCAGGCTTAAAAATCGCGGGTGCCAGGGTGGCGCCCATTACTACTCATACAGTTTACAGAACGCATATTAAAGACATATGCGGCTATTTCCAATGCGCAACTTTCCCGCGTCTGCAAACGGGGAAAGTTGTCTGGGTCCTGTCTTTCGACCCTTAACGGATTCGGATCAACACAGCTTCCGATATTCTTATGTCATATCGTTGTTCCGACATTTTCTTCACAAAATAACTAATTAAAGTGTGTTCGAAATATCTATTGACATCTTTTCAGAACTGATCGTTTCAGCACTAAAGACAGATAAATGTAGCTCAGTCGAAATCAAACGACGTACACAATAACCCTGGTTACGAATACGATAGTGGCCGAGTCTATACTATTTTGTATGGTTATTTCGAGCGGCGCACGACCTGACTTCGTGGCCTAGTGGTTAGCGTGTCTGGCTACAAAGCCAGAGGACCAGGATAGATTCCCGGATGCGCACATATTTTCAGTGTGTTTTTTCTTTTTTTTTAACATTTTAATGCTAAATTACTTCATATACTAGTAAAATGGCATCATCAAAACGACCGAAATGGTCATCCCCGAACTTTTTATATTGAATTACGCATGAAACCTATGGGGGTTGGGTTAAATTTGGCCCTCTAGAAAGAGAATTAGTTCGGTGACCCCAGATTTTTTTTCTTTTTTCTGAAAGGTATTTTAATAGTCCATGAATTAAAAATAAATTTTCAAGATTTTCAATATCAGATTTTTTAATACATGATTTATTCTAAAAACAAATTCCATTTTTCGACGAATTGCCAAAATATATAATGCAGTATCTTGTCACAGCATGGGATAACAATTAAACATGCACATTTTCTTAAAAAGTTTGAGGTCATGGGCAGTAATTTAAGTTAAAAGAAAGAAGCTGGCTGAAGATTACAACCGTTTTAGCTCGATAATTAGGACTAGTGTTATTATTTTATATTTCTAGGAAATTGGTCAAATGCTGTAAACTTCAATATGAGATTCTGAAAAAATAAGCACGGTGACATATTCTTTTTATTTCATAAATGGATAGCCCATGCATAAAACAAACTGTATGCAAAGTATTGAAAATATTTCAATATGGGAAGTATTTAGTAGCATATGTCCTTAAGATAAGTTGAAGACATTCCCCCATAGCATATATACGAACTCACTAATAAACAATAAACATTAAGCTATGGTATACATTTAATCTTCTTTTAACTCTTTGCTTACTGGGTAATTTTGCATGTTTTGTCGTCTGCTGACCTTTTTCAAATCAATATTTTCGAAGAATTCTCTCAGGAATACCGTTAGAGAGTCAAATAGTTTAGATCCAGATCAGGAAAGTACATGTAAGTGATTATGATCAGGAAATACCAGAAACACATACTGCCTACCAAACCGACGGCACTATAATGAAGAGCCACATAATACCATCAGCCACAAGAAAGTAAAGCAACCGGCTCTCTTTTCCCCATCAAGATGATTGTAGATCCAGAAGGACACAAAAAGTAAGTGAGTACCCACTGTCGTGCAATTAAAGAGGAAAGCATACTATAAACCTGTTTGGGTTTACAACCAGGCATGCAGACCGTAGCATGATAACCAAGGTGTTTCCAACTTTATTATAATGTGTGATAATCTTTTTGAATTGATCGTTTAGATTAAAATAAGGGTTTCCAACAATTCTTTTGAATTTATAAACTAAATCACCATAAAATATAGGTTATTATATGCCTGATGTAGAAGAGTTTTTAAACCAATACTGTATTTAACAATTAACTCTGACTGTCTGTGTAATTCGAGTCTTACCGGTAAATCTAGGTACTGCTGTGGTAGTAGTTAGAAAATGCTTTTCGAATTTTATGATCTATTATATAAACTTGTTGTAATAACTTAGCAGTCAAAAAAAGGTTTCTGTTGTTGAAGTCATCAACATTAGAACACACCCTCGAAAACGAATAAGCAGCGAATTTATACACCATAGGAAGGGGAGCGAGGAACATCTCCATCAAGAAATGGGAAACTTACTATTTCAAAATTAAAATCATCCCGTTTATCGTAGATCTTAGATGAAAATACAGAATAACAAAACAAGGACCAAATACAGATACCCCACTGACAATGAAAGCATCAATAAACAGACCTGACTTGACTTATGTGGCAAATGCAGGTGAAGTTTGAATTTTGCAGAGTTTCATACTGGATTTCTGAGATGTAAGAGCACTCATTTTGAACCCACATTTCACAATTGTCACAATTAATTGCATATCCATGCATCATCTAGAACATATAAATCAAGATATAAAAAAGAGATAAAGCAAAGATAAGGACTCAAGCGTACATAATATGTTCTTAAAAGGGTATCCTTTGGAAGCAAAGAATGCACCACAGATCTGAAACTAGAGTGTGCATATTTTCTGGGCCAGACTGGCTAGTTTCAGCCATCTAGGCCTCATCAGTGACCCTCGAATAGTTTCAAAGTTCCACAATGAAACCCATGATCCCAAAGGACAAGAAAATAAAACTGAATACCGTAGCAAAAGAAATCCAACATGCAAACCCTGGTGGGCCTGACAACAGCCAAAGCATCAGGCCTCTATCATCTCATCAATAGATAAGTCTCTAAGTTTGAACCGTCATAGAGTCTGAAGTCCGACCCAATGGCGTGCAATTAAAGAGGAAAGCAAAGTCGCCAACCATTATTGGGTTGACCACCAAGCATGCGGTCTGTTGCAATACATTAATGTTGTAGCCAATCTTTTTATAATGAGAAATTATTTTCATAAACTGCGCTGACAAATTATTAGAGCCAACAATCTTCTTCAATTTATACACCAAGTCACCATAGAACTCAGGTTCCCAAAGTCCTTGGTGCAAACCACACCATCACTACATAGATCGCAAACATCTGTCCTCGCTATAGTTCGCAGCTTATTCGTTTTGCATGCTCTGATGTCAGTGACTTCAAGTCTTCAACAATAATGTCAGCCGCTTTATCAAAGTAGATCCTCGATGTGCATCCGTGGTCTGATTCCACGGAATTTCGCGGAATTGGCTGATGACAGCCTGTTATATAGGAGGATACAGAACAATGCCGACTGTTGTCAACTTCAAGAAGACTTGGGTAAACTCAAGAGTGGGAACAGAAGTGGCAGATGGCCTTCAACGCAGACAAGTGCGAAGTTATCCGTATAACCAACAAAAAGAGGCCCCTTTGTTCTGACAACTTCTTCCATAACCAGAAGTTTGCCCTACGGACAGAGGCAAAGTACCTGGGAGTGACCATAGGCAGCGACTTATCTTGGAGCAGACATGCAGACAATATTACAAAGAAGGCAAATTCCACCATGGGTTTCCTCAAGAGGAATATAAGATCTGCGCCACAAGCTGCAAAGGCAACTGCCTACAAGGCCTTCGTCCGACCAATTGTGGAGTATGCCACTACAACCTGGGCACCATTCACAGATACTGAAACCATCAAGATTGAGATGGTCCAGCGAAGGGCAGCGCGATTTGTGTCAAATGACTACCGACGCACCAGCAGTGTCACAGAGATGATATCAACCATTGGCTGGGACACTCTGCAGAAGTGAGGGATCTTGCCTGGCTCAGCATGGTGTACCGTATTGTACACCACCTAGTTGATATTCCAGTAGAGCCATACCTGACTCCATCAACTAGTATGACTAGAGGGCATGACTCTCGCTTCTTCCAGATCCGGACATCAAACACAACTTACCAACAGAGCTTCTTCCCAAGAACCGTCATATTGTGGAACCAACTCCCTCAGACTGCAGTAAGCCAGACAACGCTGGAGGCCTTCCAGAACCACTGGCCACCCATACCCTTTAAACACCACGCCTTGTTTTTAATCGGTTTTAACCATTTTAACTACTGCACATACCTCTTTTATCCGTGGCGCGTGGGCATCCTCCACCACATTGCGAGAATACTCAAGTACATGTACTGAGGGAGGCAATTACTGAAGAAGATGATGATAATGAAGATAGCATACAGACAGATCCAGGTTCTCAAAGAATATTCTGAATCTGAATCTGAATCTATACGTTGCAGGGCCTTTCAGCGTTGATGCAACGGGAGAGAGCTGGGATGATAGCTAGTCCCAATGATGGACGGCTTTCCTGAAGCCGTCAACTGTATCTGCGCGCACAAAGTTGTCGTCCAAATGGTTCCAGTCGATGATAGTCCTGGGGAAGAATGAGTTTTTGTATGTTTCAGAATTACACTGGATAATCTTAAAGCATTTACTATTGTTTGTAGATTGTTTGTCAATGATGTTACTAGTGACACAGTCTGTATATTGTTTGGATTTAATTTGGCGTTTTCCCCGGATAGGAGTCAAAAAGTCATGAGATTGCATTGCTGGCACCAGCCCCTCCACCACCTTATAGAAGAATGTTAATCTGTTGGCCTTCCTTCTATCCTGGAGCGGCGGTAGATTTAGCTCTGCTAGCATCTGAGAGACACATCCCTGTTCCCTTGAAATGTAGTTTCCTGTGATAAATCTGGCAGCCTGACGTTGTACTTTCTCCAGTTTATCAATGTCCTTTTGAAGGTAGGGATCCCAGACAATGGAGCTGTATTCCAGTGTTGACCTGACTAGTGACAGGTAGGCAGTTCTTCTAGATTCTTGTGGGCAATGCTTAAGATTTCTCTTCAAGAATCCCAGGGTAGAATTCGCCTTTTTGGAGATCTTACTAATGTGGGTGTTCCATTTCATGTTGTCAGAGAGTGTGACGCCCAGGTATGGATTGTCAGGAACCTGCTGTAGGATGTGGCCATTAAGTAGGTAGAAGTGCGTTGATTTCTGGTTAATGCTCATTAAGTAGCATTTCTTCGCATTGAATCGCATTCCCCATGTATGGGCCCATGTCTCTAACTGTTGGAGGTCCCTTTCCAGAGCAAGATGGTCTTCCCTGTTTCTGATACTACGGTATAGAAGGCAGTCATCGGCAAATAGGCGGACAGTTGACTTCACTGCATCTGGAAGGTCATTGATGTGGCACAAGAACAATAGTGGACCGAGGACTGTACCTTGAGGAACACCAGAGTCCACGGTGACTGAGTCCGATTCCTCACCATCAACAACTACTCTCATCTTCCTATTGGTTAAGAAATCACACAGCCAAGCGTTAATATTGCCGTCGACACCATAGAGCTTCATTTTATGTAACAGCTTACGATGGGGGACTGTATCAAAGGCCTTGGAGAAGTCCAATATAATCATGTCGATTTGTGATCCACTATCAAACTTTCCAAGGAGGTCATGGACGGTCGTGACGAGTTGGGTTTCACAGGAGTAGCCTGATCTAAAGCCATGATTTAGTGTGGTTAAAATTTTATTCCGATCTAGGTGATCCAGGATGTGTTTGCAGATGATGTGCTCTAAGATCTTACATGAGACACAAGTGAGTGACACAGGTCTGTAGTTCTCTGGAAGATGAACATCACCTTTCTTGTACACTGGAGAGATGTTAGCATTCAACCAGTCTTGGGGTAGCTTTCCTGAATCAATGGAGCGTTGGAAGATGTTCCTCAAAGCGGGTGCAAGTTGACTGGCACAAGTCTTTAACCTGACGTTAGCGATCTGGTCAGGTCCTTGGGCTTTGGCTGTATTAATACCCCGGAGAAGTTTCTCAACACCATCTGTAGTTATGTGAAGAGGTGATATAGGTCGTCTGGCTCTCTTCTTGGTGTCAGGAAGTTGCTGGTCGTCGTCATATGTAAAAACGGACTGAAATTGTTTCACTAGTAGCTGTGCCTTTTCTTTGCTGTCATTAACTAGTTGACCCATCTTCTTTAACGGTGAGACACCAACGCTGTCTTGACGCCGGGATTTGACATAACGCCAAAAGGGCTTAGGGTTGTTTTCAGTAAGTCCCTTCTGTATGACATCGTTGATGTGATTGATTTCGGCCTTCTTGAATGCCTTCTTGCATGTCTTCTGGAAAGCCTTGAAAGAGCCCCACTGGTTTGACTTCTTGGCATGTTTGTACATTCTTGATTTACGCCGCACCATCCTCCTCAAATCTCTGTTATACCAAGGTAGCGATTTCCTGTTCTTGCAGACTTTGGTCGGAATATTTCTGCCCATGGACTGTTCAATGCCTGATTTAAAGGAGTCCCATAAGTTTTCCACTGTGGAAGAAGGAGGAGCACTGGTAATCTCATTGGAGAGCCGGTCCATGTCAACAAAGATGTTATCCCAGTTTGCCTTGGAGAAGATGAATAGTTTTCGTGGCTTCTGCTTAACGTGCTGAGGGATGATGTCAATATCCGTGACAACCATGGCGTGGTCGCTAATTCCTGGTACTGATGAAGAAGTCTTCACAATTGAGGGATTGTTGGTGAACACCAGGTCGAGCAGATTGTTGTCTCTTGTTGGTTGGTCATGCACCTGAGAGAGGCTGTGTTCGATGGTGAGATCTAAAAGCTAATATTACAGGTTCACATTTTTCCCTAGAACAATTATCCACTGGAACGACCTCCCTGCCAACATACCGACCCTTTCCACCCTGGCACAGTTTAGCGGTGCTGTCTGCCGGGTAATTCATGTGTCCACCTAAATACCAGCTTCTGTTTTATCTTTTACCTATACTTACACTACTTCTCGCACTGTACAAACTCATCTCACCACCTTTTCTATCACTTTGTTTCACCTAACCCCCTCAGCACTTGGTATTCCGGATTACCCGTCTGACGTCCCCCTCGGTTGGAAGATAGATAGATAGATATTGATTGTGTCTTGTCGGTGAACTATCTGGATTTTTCTCCACCGGAAGTCATATTTTATAGGGACACCGGTTTTTATGAAAATGGCGGCGTTCGAAGGAAAAAACATATTTTGACACAAAATTAACCAATTGCATGGGTTTTGAAGTGTTAAATCAATAAGATTTTTTCAAAAGTCAAAGATATACTATTCTGAAATATTTTAGGGGACACATTGTCTTTCGAAACGGTAGGTTCAACGCAGTCTTCTGGTTAAATATATGCTCTCTTTGTTTTCTGAAAAACTGAAAAAATCAATATTTCAAAACGCTGAATATGTACAATTATGTGTGCTCCATTCGGACCATTTGTTATGGAATAAATGGGATTAGCAAACTCGTATTTTTCTTCCTTTATGCAAGTGCTTTTGGAGCTTTTGCAAAGGAGGCTTAAAAAGGGTATCCAGATCTGTTTACTACTACGTTTTTTGCGTATTTTCTACGCTTTTTAGTCTCAAAATACGCACTACGGATCACTATTGCAAGACTACGCACAGAGCGAAATCCCAATTTTCTATCAATTTTTATCCATTTGGTTCATTTCAAGACGTTTTTCTCTCTGCTTAAGGGAGGTAATTTCTTCACTGATCCATGACTGTGTTTATCAGCTGGTCAATTACCGTGACAAACAAGCCAATTAGTCATGCTGTGTGAGCAAGTTAGTGCCAATCAACCCCAAAACTGGTAAGGAATGACAATAATACAGCCTTTTCATTTGTTCATTTCATGAATTACATTAGTTTTATGCCATTGTTGTAATTGTCATGGGTTTTCGTGACCTATTTTTTTTTACCGTCAAGAGTATATTTTCATAGTTAATGAGACTGGTTTTGAGGTCAAAATATTAAATAGGCAATCCTTTCATGTGTTAAGACCAAAACAATTGTCTGTCATGCAAGATTTTTTGTTTGTTTTGATTTTAAATTTATGGCATAATGTTCAAAATTTAGCAAGGCAGTTAATATAGAAAGAAATATAGAAAGATGGACTGTTTTAGAAAATATTCAATCAGCTTTTTTAAGATTGAAAAGTCTCAGAATAGATCTAGTTTAGTGGTGAATTTTTTTTTTTACATTTCACCAGGCAAATAAACCCTAAGCTCTCTCCCTCTAGACTTTTTAGTGCTTGCAAAAAAATAAGTCAGATCAGGGTCTTTCTCCTCTGGTAAGATGCATTCCTCAGCCTTTTATTTTGCCTTTGGCAATACATGTTCCTATATTTGTTCAAATAACCCACCCACTATACACAGGGGCGGATCCAGGATGTCTTTATAGTTCAAATTTATAAAGGGGCGTGTAATTTGTTAATTTTATAAGATCATTTATCAGTGTTTCCTGATTTTTCTGAAAATTCTCCATGAAAATTAAATATTTTAGTCTCAAAGGGGGATTCCAAAGGGGTGTTCAAGCAAACCCCCCAACCCCCTCTAAATCCGCCACTGACACCTGTCTGGTTTGCTGACTTTCTGACTCTACATGGGCAAAGCCTGAAGTAAACATGCTGCATATGGTCTTTTTATTATGAGAACTTTGATGGGCTTTTAAGTTTTTGGTGGGTATTATCTATTTTAGCCTTTTATTTAAGGCAGTATAGTTTGTTAAACTTGGCGTATGATAGACTACACATCAGTACTCAAAACTACACATAACTGCCTCCTTGACTACACATACGCGACTTTCAATGTAAACAGGTCTGGGTATCCTTACTACGGTAACAACTTCGAACTTCAGTACAGAAGGTATTGAGAGATGCCAATTGAAAATAGGTTTCCAATATATTTACGTTTGAGAACGACAGCTTAGATACCGACACTCCTAAGCCTGAAAAGATTAAAAAGTTTTCGTCATTTATCAAATTCCTAAAAAAGTCGCGATTGGGATCACATCACTCGGGGAAAACGGAATTCTTAAGACAGATTCAAAGGAAAAGCAGACATTTGTAAAAGGCAATTTCAATCAGGGGTCACATGGAAAGGCGTCTCTGACCCGCCCTCCAAAAGGGCTAGTCCGTTGTTCTCCTCCATGGGGGACATAACAGTTGACCCAAAAGGGGTCGCCAAGCTGTTGGACAGATTGAACATTCATAAAGCTGGCCCGATGGTCTGACCGCCAGAGTGCTAAAAGAGTGTAGCAATGAGATCTCTCCAATACTGGCACTTAAACTTTGGATGCTGGATTTTTTCAATACCATCTGGGTGTCAAAAAGTTTGGAACCAGATCAGGCCCAACATTTTTTTCCAAACTGTTTGCATTTGGTTATCAGCAGACATAGCGGGCAAAGAGTTCAATACATAACAACTTGTTGATACTTTATGGCTAAAACCTTGGCTAAAATTAATTTCTCTTGGCTCCAACTTTTTCCATGGCTACACAAAATTCTGAGCCAGGGTAAGCCCTGCCTTGAGAGTGAATCTTGATCTGAGTCATCTATTACAGTACACTATCTGTTACAGTAAACAATTTATTTTCTTTCTACTGTAGATGCCAGGAAAAAGGAAGAGAGGTGCTGCTGCAGATGCAAAATCAGAAGAGCGTGATAGATCCCCCACCCCTACATCTTCAGCGCCAAAGAAACGCAAACAGTCCATACAGTTTGATCCAGTAAGTTGAATACAGTTATTGTCTTTTTGAGATGATTCTTTTTGGTACCCACATTACATATTTTTGGTTAAGTGTTTAATAAAGTTCTCATAACTGGCACGTTCATGACAGAAGCTTGAATGTCAAATTCAGGAGATGGAGCTCTTTGAAAAATAATGGGTGAATATCACATGGTTTCAAGGATAGAGAGTACATCCACATACAGGACTTTAGTTAAGAGTGCGTAACAAAAATTTAATTTTCTTATTTCTCAATCAAAATATATGTTGTGGGTACTCAAAAGAGCCGTCTCCACCAGACAGTTCTTTTGAGCACCCAAAACATATGTTAAAATTGATGGGTAAGACAATATTAACAATTTTACGCTGATTTTTTTTTTGTAAAAACCTGTGCACATAGATTCAGATTAGCAAGCTTTTTAGCATAAAATTGTAATTATTTTCTTGTCAGTTTAAAATTCAAAAGAATTGTATCATTGAGACAGATCTTTTGAGTAACCACAACATATGTTTTTATTTGAGAAATATGAAGTTTATTTTTTTTTATTGCACACTCTTAAGACTTGATATCTGGCCCCGAGATTATAAAACATTTTTCATGCTCAACTCAGCTGAGCATAAAATTTCAACTGCTCAAAAAACCAAAATGATGAAAAACACTGATTTTTCTTGCTTTTAAACTCTCAGATGTTGTATTTATCCTGCTAATAAATGTTAAAATGCCAACAATTGTTGGCATTTTAAAATTTTTGAGCATTTTAACATTTTTGAGCAGGATAAATTTCATGCTCAGTTGAGTTGAGCATGAATAGTTTTTTAACCTTGGGGCCTGGATTCATTAGGCTGTAAGTTAAGCGTGCATAAAATTTTCTTTACCAAAAAATTTAGAAAGTGTCAAATCATGGCCTCTAAATGCTATGGGACAATGCAGTAATAACAAGGGACAACGTGTGAAAAAAGAACATTACTAATTTTGGTGAAAGCACAATTTTCTTGGGATGTCAAACTTACATGCAGTGGAACATTTTGATATTTTTTTGTTCAAAAATGGGCAAAAATGTAGCTACGGTTAAGTAATGAGGCCTTAAAGTGCCAAGAAAAAAATGCATCTGAAAATGTCGTCTACTGAAGTCGTCTGCTGCAAATAACTGCCTAGCATTACTGACGAATTAAGGATGGAAGCAAACACCATGTACCCAGAACAGACTATAGGAGCAGCCTGATCTGGATCCATACTGTTTGTCATACAGGCTTCTTAAAACATTTCAGCAGACGAGAAAAGCAGACGACTTTTGTTGCAATTGGCGCATTAAGGATTAAATTCTGATTTTCTCATGACATTGCTTTTACAGTAAAACCTGTTTTAAGTGGCCACTCAAAAAAAAAATGGACTAAACAAAGATCTTAATGACACATGGTCCCTTAATGAAGGTGAAACGTATTGCAGAAGGGGAGCATTAAGTTAACTCAATGGTAGAGTGCTTGACTCGAGACTGAGGGGCTGTGGGTTCGAGCCTCACTGGTGTCACTGCGTTGTGTCCTTGAGCTGCTTGAGCAAGACACATTAATCCTTGCATAGTAGTTGTTCGATAGAGGAAGAACCCACCCCGACATAACTGAAAAATAGGTGACTGGGACGTAAAAATCAAACAAACGAGTTATCTCTTTACCTTCCAGCTGTGCCGTCTGCTGATAACCTTTGCAAATTGTTTGGACCCAGATCAGACCAGACAAAATTTCGGGCCTGATATGGATCCAAACTGTTTGACAATCTAATGGTACATGTATGAAAGAATTTTTTGAAAAAGTTGGTTTAGAAAAAAATCAGCAGACATCAAAAAAGCATGAAAAATTATCCAGTAGGCAAAGTGTACAGTAAAACCTTTCTAAAACGGCCACTCTCAAAAAGATCAAAAATTGGTTTTAAAGACCAATTATCGCTTAATGCAGATCAAAAGTATTGCAGAATGCTCCATGGGGAGCATTCTGCAATACTTTCGACCTGCATTATGCTTCCATTTGTCATTAAGATCTTTGTTTAGTCTATTTTTAAGTGGCTGCTTAATACAGGTTTAACTGTAAATGATTTACATGTACTTGTACTTTTCGTTTCAGAATATTGAGGCAAGTTTATTGGACCCGGAACTCGTAAGACCTCAGTGTGTCTCTGTATTGTGGTTTAAATTTGATGTTAACCTTTTCTTGTCTTGAAGGATGGAATCTCCAGCCGGTTTGCCATAAACTATATCCCCCATTCAGAACAAATGCCGCCTGCTCTAGCATCTGTTGTTGTACTTTGGTAGCCTCTTGCAAACAGTATGAACATACTCTGTAGATCAGGAGCGCAGTGGATCAGTGGTAGAGTGCTTGACTGAACCAGAGATCCGCGGGTTCAAGCCTCACTGACATCACTGCGTTGTGTCCTTGAGCAAGACACATTGATCCTTGCTTAGTACTGGTTCAACCCAGGAAGACCCGTCCCAACATAGCTAAAAAATTGTTGACTGGGATGTAAAGAATCAAAACAAACAAACACTGTAGATCAGACTGCTTTCTTAGGAGCGGTCTGATCAGGGTTCATACTGTTTGCCTCTGTGATGAAAGTATTTAAGATTCCAGTTTGAGCAGGCATATCAACCCTTTACCCCATAGAGACACCTTTTCACGCTTTTGCAAACAGAGCAGATCCAGATCGGGCAGCTCTTGTAGGGTCTACTCTGTTTGCTAATGCCACAGTGATTTTATTTGGCCATTTTTACCGCCTTAAATGGGAGTCATTCCCAATAAAAAATGGCCTCTATTTTCCCAATTTCATTTTTTAGTACTTATTTTCTCAATTTTTATGATAAATTTTCACAAATGTGAAGGAAAAGGTAGCTTCCCAAAATCCCAAATAAAATCACTATATAATAATGATAATATGATATATCTGACCCTACACTAGTGGCCCGGACAAGTAATTTTTTTGTTATTTGTACCACCAAGAAAGTTTATTTATATAATTATTTTTAGTAGGTGGAGCCCAGCATGAAAATTTTAATGAAGGAAACGGTTAAGCTTACAACATTTTCAGGACAAAACATGAGAGCCGGATAAGGTTTAAGGCCAATCAGGAAAGTCCGGCACAATACCAGAATTGAATCAAGCCTCGGGTGTATGTAAGGTGCATTACGCGTAGTACTATGTACGAAAAGGTTCCATTTTGTCAGCCGGAACTGGTGTAAGGATA
>CAXHUL010000336.1:102988-144732 GCA_964019695.1 Loripinus fragilis | reverse complement strand
CGCGTTGGGGGCTGCTAATGAATATTCATGAGTTTCGAAATTCGTTGATTCGCGTTTCATACGCAATTTAAACTCAACGCACGTACAATGCGTTGGAAACGCACATAAAACGCGAATTCGCAGGACAAATACGCGGGCGGTAGTGTAATGATCATGTGTCGTGTATATATGTAGCATCATATAAAGGACATTACCAAGTTTGTTCAAGTTATACCACCACCCCACGGACAAAAATTGACCACGTTATATTCCGATCTTTCAGGAATGAAAGAAGAATACCGCTTAAGCTGGAGCTAGGTGAGAATTTTAATACTTTCCATTAATTCTCATGAACAGACTGAATAAAACCGAGTCTCAGGCTGCAGCTCTCCAATATTTAAGGTTCTCTCTATTTCTTCAAGATCTTTTTCTGAATATTTATATTGGAGGAAAGATATAAAAAGTATTCTTGTTTGAAAGCACCATGTCTATGTAATTGACACTTCTCTCAATCACAAATTTTATAATCTTTACAATCAACTAACATTGATCTCATATACTGAATATTTAAACTAATATTTATTGGAATTCTGCAACCTTCAAAGTTATTGACACCAGAATCTTAAACAGCCTCATGTGCTGATAACAGAAATTCAACATCACTATTTTTGATATTTTGCTTTGTTGTTTTGCAAATGTCACAATTAGCAGTGTGATTACAAATTTTTGAAAGGCATTTGTTATCGGAGACATTTTTTACAGAATTGCTGCTTTCTTCTTCATATTTTCTCTCAAATGCTGTTCTAAGAAGTCAGGAAAAAATAAATTGATCAAATCTTCTTTATTATTAGCTGAACTATTTGAGACATTTGCTTGAACGGAAGTATAAAGGCCATTTTTTATGTCAATCCACTAAATGGGGGCAACTTGAAGAACATTCTGGGTGTTTTAGTTTCCGTTTTGTCCTTTAGCCAACAAAACGCACAAATATGAGAAGCTAGTTTTTGTTTAGCATTGTGTACTTTCAAATGGCTGGACCTGTGCTTGCACTTATTTCTCTGATAGTCAGAGCAGAACCAGGTATTGTCATCATTTGAATCTGTTTTAGTTGAGCTATCTTTTTTGTAGAAACTAGAAAACCCCTCGTTCTTCAACAGATATTTAGAAAGTATGGCAGTTTCAATTTGTTGAGGATCATCTAACAAGCTCTTTTTCTTCAGCTCAATTTCACGTAACCATGCCGCATAAAATGCTTTCAAACCTTTAAACTCGTATGTATTTGAGTAATAAATTATTTTATTTAGTGAATGTAAGCGACCTTTTTGTTCTGACTCAGACAAATCATCCGCAGCAATAATAGAATTTTCGCCAGCCAAATATAATTTGAAATCAAGCTCATCAAATTTGACTTGCTTATTAACAAATTCATACTGTAAAAAGCATGAGGCCACCACTGCGGATCTTTGACTTTGTCAGAAGATTTAGCATTTATCCCTGATTTCTTATGTTTCTTTGACTTATGCTTTTTTCTTTTTCTTCTTCGACAAATCACTATCAGAAGTGCTAGAAGTCTCGGAAGATTTGCTTTCACTTGAAGAAGACTCATCTTTCAAAGATATTTCTTTCAAGCCTAATTTGCTAAGTTCCTTCTTAACTTGCTTTTGAAGCTTAGGGTTTTGCCTCAATGAATCAATGGTCACTTGTTCAGTGTTTATATCTGTTTTAATATCGTCATCAGTTGTTAAGGCAGGGACTTCGGATTTACTGATTGCCTCAACATCCTTGGGTCAAGCACCCTTGTCACTAGTTTTGCTCTGTGAGTGTACACAGATTTTAGTCTTAACATCAGTATATCTAGTTTCGTGGGTGGAAGAGCTTTACCTTTCATTTCACGAACTTGTCGTTTCTGGTCATCCAGCTCCTTTTTCATCTGCTCCAGTCGCTTCTTACGATCCAACCTGGCCTCTATCGCATTCAAACACTTCAGTTGGAGCTGCAGTTCTAAAATTTCTGCCTCATCTTGGTTCCGATCAAAATCATCAAACAGAGGGTCTAAAACTTGCGCTCGCCTGTTCAGATGACCATGTACTTGTACCGGAGGCGCCTAAAGGGTTGTCATCAAAGGAGCCGACTCCAACATCCTCAAGTATTTCAGCGGACTTCTTGTCAGAACCCTGTAGATTTGGTCTTCACCGTTATTTATCTTCTTATAATCGATCTTCTGAAGCTGTCTAGGAGATCGAATACTACTTCTAGAGCTAAGCTCAGAGCTCATGACAAACATCAGTATACCATCGTTACCCAAAAGGTCCCTCACAAACCAGTTTGTATATAAATAGTTTATAAATAGCGATCACAGTGGAGATTGAGGGGTATTTCTCAACAAACAAACAAGAATAAATAACGACAAATTTTATCAAACTTTATAAAAGACGTGGACTTCAACTTTATACGTCTATCTCTGTCGGAAACTTTTCAAACTGTAAAGAAAGGCCTTTAACAAAGGAAAATCTAGCCAATAAATAAACAGGACTAAAAATAGATGTAAACAGGAAGTTATACTAAATATGGAAATACCCAAAGAACGAATTGAGCCAAATCGTCTTCATAATTATACATTTTTAGAAGCTAAAAATTTTCTGGTATATATACTGTATAATATCGCCTAGCAGTAGTATTCCAAGTTTGTTCACAATAGAGCCCTGAGGCCAAAAGTAGCCCCGCCCTGTAGTTCACGTGTTTATTAAGGTATATTTAGAGTAAATATATAACAATCATCTATATAGCTTTGAACTTTGGTGTGTAGGTTTTTATTATGGTCCTTAAAGGGGCCAGGAAATATCAGGTGAGCGGCTTAAAAGTCATTGGGACCCTCATTCTTAATTCTCGAAATTGGCCAAATTTCCTTTAAGAACGGTTATGCATGACAAAATCATAATGCTACAGGTATGGGTAAGAATCGTGTAAAGTTGTAATTTTTGGTCTACCCTTGAATACTATATCCGCTGGACATGAAATTCTGAGTGTAACAACTTCAAAGAATGTGACCTTGACCTTGGGGGTAGCTTGCTAAATGTTGTGAATGACATATTTTTATGCTATGGGTAATCACCATGTGAAGTTAAAATGAATTTGGCTTATCATTCCCGGACACGAAACTCATGATTGCAGCATTACAGACGGACGGAGGGAAAGAATCAAGCAAACATTTAGTACCCAAGACCAGTTTTTGACCCAAAGGGGACTAATAAAACAAATGTAAGGACATATGCCTACAAATACAAACATTATGTATAAGTTTTAAGTTTTCAAAACTTAAATATTACAAGTAGGCATTTGTTTGCTTTCACGCCGTTTCCTGACTGCAAAAGGAACCCTTATAGTCGCAGTGCTTTGCCAAAGTTTTTTATTGACAAGATTTTGAACACAAAAACAAGGATTTTGTCCATAAAACCCAAAACTCAGTAAACAGTTCGAGACACATTGACTTAGGAAATAAAAGGGTAGACTATGATGCTTTTAAGCTAAATATCCATTCAAGGCATTTGAATTCATATTCACGTTCCTTTATGCCCGTAAATGTACGAGGTCTAAGAATTTCGCATAAACTTTGAATACATGTAACTGGTCGATGCTTTGGAGAATAGAACTAAAGGTCACACACCAGTTAAATTCTAGTACTAGTTTTTTGGCCAAGTCATATAGTTTTGCCGTTTGTATAAATTTTCTTGGTGCTTAAGTTTCCACACACAAAATTCAAAGCGGCATGTCTCGTTTTTCAACAGAAAAAAAATGCTTAGAAGTCCACCTGTGACGAAGTTTCAGAAACAATGCAGGGTTGTCTGATTTATTTCTTCGAGGGGGAGGTGGAGGCGGGGGTTGACAGGGATCCATTATAGATGAATATTTGTACCTTCAAATTAATGTCACTGAGTGCTGCAGAAGAGAAATGACGGCTGGGAATTTAAGCTCTCACCCCCAGCATAAAAGTAATGGAAAGTACTGGGGATCTGATTTCTACGTCATCAGAAAGGTGTCTTCAAATAACTCTGTTATTTTGGTATATGTAATATTACTATTTAGGTACGATTCATCCAATAACTTGAGACTTTTTATTAAAACATGTGTTAAATAGTTTTCCATTTATTCTACTTCTACACAGACACAGCGTCTTCGTTACTTAACTAACTTAGCAACTACTAACGATGATGTAACTAATCGAAATTGTTACTGGTCTGTCGTATCGTTATTCGTGCTTTATTGTCTTCGTAAAGCCATCGTTAAATTTAACTTACGAAATTATTCTTGTTACCCATCCCTGGTTGGTTTGATAGATTATCTTCTCCCCGTTTTTCTGTAACTATGAAATATGGTTTTATGGAGTATATTAAATAGTGGACTTACCTATTTGCACAGTTTATTTTCATGTTTTTGATGTGCTAACACTGAACCACTTTTCTTGATGTTTGGTTAAGTATATCAACTGATATTCATCTCGCGTGGAAAGAGTAAAGCAACAAAACTTGCTATATCGCAATACCTAATAACTTTTATCATTCATAGCCAAAACGTGTCGGTAGGTTTATGGCACTATATGCTACTCTACGACACTCTTCTTTTGTATCGCTCTATCTCTAGTTTCAAAACAGCCAAAACAGTACATTTTACACATGGCGAGTTATCATTGTCCATTATTACTTTTGGCTTATAATATTATTTCATCTGTATTTTTTCACTTAGTGGCAGTAACCCTTTAGTTTTTGGTATGCAACGAATTTGTCGCAAGCCGATACATGACGTTTAATTTTTAATCTTGTTTATTGCTTGTTAAAGAACAGTTCTAACATTTAAAGTGAATTACGTTACCGTGATAAATAACACTTGCGAATACCAAATTTCATATGCTAAAGGAATTGTTTGAGCTCAGTAAGCTAATACTTTTTCTAGATCTCGTGTTGTTCAAATAAATTAAAATTATAGGATATTTGCAAATTTTTGTTATACTAGGATTTACTAGAGAAACTATCGTTTGCATGGAAAATCATAATTTATATCAAAATTAGAAACCCTTTGGGTACTGGTAATCATAGTTTGCATTTTGCGCCAAGAAATATATATGATAAGTGGTTTGTAACATTATCCACATTTCAGGTACTCTTGTCTTCTTTACTCTATAAAACGCTGTATACTTCTCTTAAAAATCAGACTCAAGTTTGTCAATTCACAGTAATAACATTGCTGTTTTCACATTAGTAGTGAGCAAATTTATTTTGTAAGGTTGAAGTTTCATAGTTTTGAAAATGTGTTGTGTTTCACTTTTAAACACATGTAATGAATAATGATAACTCTGATTTCATCAAACACAGTTCAGTTATTGTCATGACAAAAACAAAGCTTAAAATATATACTAAACATATCTACCAGAAAATTACCAAACTATTCCAGGTAATGTAATTCATTTAGACTATATAATCCGTTTTGGTAAAAGTAATGAAATAAGCAATTTTAATTTATTTTTATCCATCGTAGACACTGTAAGAGCTGTCAGAATTTTCAATCCAGAGAATAGTTGATTCCCCTATGATTAACTAAATGAATAATGGCGTCTGTCACATATTTGTTACAATGGCTTGTAGTCTGGCAGAACACAATAACAAAAGAATCCTGCCGGGATCGCCAGTTGTCACAATTTCCTTCAATTGTGATGCAGGATTCTTTTGTTATTGTGTTCTGCCAGACTACAAGCCATTGTAACAAACCAGATATACCATATACAAATATATATGCATTTATTTTCACATATTCTTACACTATGTAAAATTATATATAAAACGCTAAGTGTCCCTTTGCATAAAGTCTATGTCAATTGTTCTATTTTTCCCTTACACCACCACCGTTACCATATGTCCCCAAGTCTTCACCATCGCAGACCAGACTGGAATAAACCATAGCAACTTTGCACCAGACCAGGTTATGCCAAACCATAGACCATAACAGACTGTACCAGACCAGGCCACACCAGACCATATACGTAACAGACGCAACCAAGCCAGTCTGCACCAGACCATATAACGTAACGGACACCACACCAGACCAGTCTGCACCAGACCATAGAGCGTAATGGATACCACACCAGACCAGTCCGCACCAGACCATATAACGTAACATACACCACACCAGACCATTTACCATGCCATAAAGTTATGTAGATTCATTCATCATGTAGGTAATTTGCTAACGTATATAACTGACTGAGAATTTCAACTTCAAATTGTACAAAGAGTATCCCAATGAAAGCAAAATAATATTGTTCAATATGCTTAATAGTAGAAATTATAATAACTTAAAACCAAGAATAAAAATTAAATTCACGTTTTAACTCAGTCAAGTTAACACATGTGAATTTGGGTATATGTTTATAAACTACGTTACTTCTTTCAATTGTACCCAATCCAAAAACCTGGTGTAGAAACCCCTTATTATCAGTTATATTGTATTACAGTCTTCCTGACGTTGTTTTGATAAGATACATTTCTTTACGAGTTAAATGATACAGAGAGAGTATTTGGAAGTCAATATTATTGCGAAACGTCACCTATCATATGGTGTTTGGGTAAATATACTTATAAAATGAGATAGACATGCGTTGATTAAAATACAAACATTTTGTCAAAATACAAGCTTTTTGTCAGTTATGATGCTTCAGAGAAATCATTTGTTAAGTAAATGCTATAGTAACGTTATCCATAAGAACGTCAAAGCTTACAAAACAAGTTTAACTTGCTAAACTCAATGGCACTTTTGGCATAAAGACCAAGTTGAATAAACACACGTGTATTATAAGTATGTTTGTATATAACATTTTAAGATAGGAAAAAACATGTAGATAACGTAATTTACTTTTTTTTCTTGAAGTCTATGCTGTCAAAGTTGTTTGTATATTGTAAAACGTAATAAACATAAACAAACAATGATAGCGTTTGTTAACATCACCCAATTGGTTTCGATCCTGGCCCGGTCCCATACTTTCGTGGAGATTGATCATGAAATAATTTCTACGGTCATTCTCCTCCCTTCCGCTGAATCATTCAAGAAGGGTTGTTGTCAGTTACAAGCGAAAGTATGTGCACGAAGTACTGGTTAACTGCTTGTTCAAGCTTGCCCAGGAAAAAGTGTGGTTAGGTCAACTGACCATAGCTGTTGACTTGGGACGTAAAGCAACAAAACAAACAAACAAACCCAATTGGTTTCGTCTAGTTTGATAATTTCTAATGTGAAACTAACGCAGTAGCAGCGATTATGTAATTTACAACAAATGTTGGGACACCGCATTTTGAGCACAACGAATCGAATTACTGATTAACCACCCAATATCAAATGTTTATATTCTACTTCTGAAACCGTTTACTTTTTATTTATTATTGCTCTGACTGACTTTTTTAGACAAAAAACTTCAATGATAAGTAAAGGTAATTTTAAACATTTCGGTGACCTTTTGCCTAAAATCGTATAAAAGAAACATATGCTACATGTAATCATGATAATTTGTTTTTACTTTCTGGCTTAAAAAAAGTAAAACACATGAATTGATTTAAGTCGATTTTCATGTTTGTAGTCTTCTGTGACAAACAATGGGCCTGATACACAATAAAATGCGTAAATGTTATGCTAACTCATTGTGTTACGCTGTTACTATATTTGTATCAATGCAGGATAATTTCGTACCAATCGCATATGAGTAAATGTATCCAGTATAATCCCATGCTGACGCATTCACCAAGGTATTGAGCTTTAAAGGCAGGAGTGGGGTATAAAAGGAAAAATAAGCCTCAATTCTGGCACTTTCTGTTTGGCACTCAAGCTGTGAAGATCTCCAGGAGCTCTTGAGGCTTATCTCTTATTTGATTGGCTTGTCTATTTAACTATGAAAATGATTGACAGCTGTCATCAGCTCAGTGGCCATCTGGTTTTTTATATGGGGTATTCTGTAATCATTATCAATTATGAGGTAATTTAGTCAAAACCTAAGCAATAAAATTTGAATTATGAAATAATTTCATTTTGGAAATTTTTCTTTATATCGAATTTTTAGAAAAATTTATCAATATTTGCTACTATATGTTTATTATAAATCATTTAGTAAAAAAATAAATATAAATAATATTTTTTTTTCATTTATATTTTTTTACTATAGGATTTATTATAACACTAAAAAGGTTCTTTATCGTGACAAAATGGACAAATTATAAAAATCTCTCATTTATATTATTTATTAAAAAATTGACAAGACACATTACTAACAAATAATAATAAACTTATCTATGAGATAATAGCAATTACATAATTACAGAGATGATCCACGCATATCAGTTCAAAAGTAAAGGCTCAGAAAAGAGAATGCTCAGGTGAACTTGTAAACTACAAGTTATAAACATGATTTTGTAAATGTACGATAAAGAAAAGCTCAGATAAGCCTGCACTGATGCACATGCTCGACAGATATTTCGCATCTCTTTCAGTAGACAAACGCTAAAATTCATTTGCAAAGTTTCATGAAAATGTTTTATGAAAAAGAAAAACTCAGATAAGCCTGCACTGATGCACATGCTCATCAGATATTTCGCTTCTCTTGTGTGAGATAAGACGTACTATATTCAAAACTAAAACAAAATATCAAGTTCTATAATGTAAATGTTGTAAAAAAAGAAAACTCAGATAAATTTGCACTGATGCGCAATCTAGTCTGGGCCTTCGCTTTTCGCTTCTCTTATTTGAGTTACTTAGACTAAATGAAAATTATCAGGTTCTCTACATTGTTCATGCAAATGCTGTACGCAAAAGGAAAACTCAGATAAGCTTGCACTGATGCGCATGTTCACCTGATTTTTTGTTTCTTTTATATGAGATAAGCACTAAAATCAAAACTATCAAGTTCTATATATGTTTCAAGTAAATGTCGTACGAAAAAGAAAAGCTCAGATAAGCTTGCACTCATGTGCATGTTCTTCTGATCTTTCCCTTTTTATATTAGATAAGCACTATATCCAAAACTATAAAAAATATCAAGTAAGTAAATGTCATACGATAAAGCAAAGCTCAGAAAAGCTTGCACTGATGCGCATGCTCGTCTGATCTTTCGCTTCTCGTATATAACATATTTATACTAAAAAACCTATCAAGTTCTATACATGCATGGCATGTAAATATTGTACGAAAAGAGAAAGCTCAGATAAGCCGGCACTGATGCGCATGCTCGTCTGATCTTTTGCTTCATGTATATCAGATATTTATACTAAAACGAAAACTATCAAATCTATACATGTTTGGCATGTAAATGTTGTGCGGAAATAGAAAGCTCAGATAAGCCTGCTCTAATGCGCATGCTCGCATGATCTTTCGCCTCTCTTAGATCATTTATTTTACATTTTCCTTACTTATTATATGAATCCAAACATAAGATAAACACGCACATGTAATGCTACTTTATAAATTACTTCCAGTGAAAATAAATGAGGCGAGTTATGTGTCCACTGGTTCATAACTACTCTGTAATTACTCTAGATAATTTGCTTCATGGTCCAAAGATCACAAAACAGTTGACTGAATGTTGTTTATACAGCAATTAGCACCAATTGCATGGATGGACAGTCACCTTTTGTTTTCTTAGATTAGATTAATATTTGTATGGGATAAATCTTACAAAGTTTTATTTAGAAAACGGCAGAGATCCAGATCAGCTATGCTGACCAGACCTCAAACTGCATCTAATTAGGTAAAGTTATTTTGATCAAATTTGGGAGGGATCAAGTGCATAATTATTCAGCATGATACTTATGGATAAATATTTTGAAAAAAAAAATATATGAATAAAAAAAATAAAAAATAATCAGATATCGTATTGATTACAATCAAATTCATTGAAGAAAGCTGCATTCATCATTCATGTCTTCATTCAATTTTTATCAGCTTGATTGTTCTTATTTTTCTTATCAATAATTATTACAAAAATATTGTCATTTTTGAGACAGTAGTAGTAGAAAACAGAACAGTAGCCTGAGGCTTATCTGCTAGACCAGATTAGGACAGTGGCCTGGTCAGTAACTAAGCTCCGCCCACTCCATCCACTGACCATCTCATACAGGTAATCATCTCTCTGCCGGGGGGTACAGAATCCCTGCTTTTAAACTCTTCATATGTATAGAAAAACAAAATATATGAGAGTAAACTTGTTAATATTTTCTTACCCATCCATTTCAACATATGCGTTGGGTGCTCAAAAGAACCGTCTATTATAGACGGTTCTTTTGAGTACCCACAACATATGATTTTGTTGAATAATAAGAAAATTAATTTTTGGTACACACTCTTAACTAAAGGCCTGACTTGTCTGATTTTTCATTTTCGTCCTTATAGTTGGGCGGATATGTGAAAAAAATCGTGCATTTTATGGTAAAAGAATGAACTTGGTACATGACCAGATTAGTAATAAACACAATTTTTGAGGATCAGTGCCACACCAGAAATGTCCCTTGAAGCCTGTCGATCTGTTGTCATGTTTGTTTGGTTGTTTGGTGCTTAACGACACATCAACCCTTGTGGGTCATTAGCGTCAGACGATATTAAACAAAACATGATTTGGATGGACAAAAGTAAAAATTTGTAATAAATAAAATGGATGATAATAATGATTTTTTAATATGACATCAAGTTGCTGTACGATTGTTGACAAGAAAGATCATGTACAATATCTTCAGTTTAAATAGCTATTCAAGACGACTGCACATGTTCTTTGGTTGAACCGAATATTGCGATAACGATCATAATGATGTTATGATACTATCTATAGGGCATTATAGGTATAAAACAAAACACTTTTTTAAAAAATAATAGCGATTAGATTTTGTTAAAAATTTATTTCTTTTAAAAATGTCCTAATACTATCAATATGTATACTGAACGAAACTTCTAAATCGCCACTCAATATTCCTCAAATATCTTAACATATATGATACATAAATGGCTACAATTTGCACTCAATATGAGAAAAATCAATGAAACTGAACTTGTCAAAATTTCATTTTCATAAATTGAAATTTACATGCTCAATTGATAGACTGTATAAAGGCACCATCGCATTTCATTTTCACACAAACGCTAGAATTTGAAATCATCGCTTAAAATCACGTATTCCAGGGACCTTAAGTGAAAAACACCAAGCTTTATGGTGTTATTAATGAACAATATTGAACATTTTTGGGTTTCGCTATTATTAAGTAGGAATTTTCAGGTAATTCAAAATGTTCCTATGGAAGCCCATATGACATAAAACAACACAAGAATGCTTTATAGAGATGACATGTTTTTGTCCACAATATCATTGGAACATTCTGGTGCTGTAAATGAACGTTATTGAACACTATCGTGTTGGTTTAGTAATATAAAGTAGCAATTTTCATGCAATTCAGTGCTCCTATGGAGGCCCATATGGCCTAAAAGAATACAGAAAATGTGTTCATGGTGATGAATTGTTTTTTCGACAAAATTATTGAAACATCCGTCACCCATTAAGCGTGTACTGCACATTAATTTCGACACTTCCGACGTTCCAATGCAGCATTTGTGCATCACCGCACCAAAGTATGGTGGACTATACAGGACATTTTATGACATGCACAATACTCAGTTTTTGTCGATTTTTCTCGTCATACGAGTGCAAAAATGAAAAATTACCAACAGGTTGTGGTGTAAACTGTCGGCTCTATATACACATGCCAAACCTTGTAATAAATTATGAATCAGTCTCAGCGAGGCCCCTATTTTGATTGAGCCCACAGCCCGACCACTCTACTTTATACTCATACAACCCAAACGTTGTTATTTTTGTGATAAAATAAAGTTGTCCGTAGGTGTCAATAAAAATGCGAGTATACACAAGGCGAAAAAACATTTAGTATCGTGTGCCACGTGCAAAACAGGTATTAGTACTCTATCGTTACGCATATATGAACATCCTTATTGAATCAAACTGTGTTATGTTCAATCGATGGATACATGTGCCCAAATATACTGTGTTAAATATCATGTCAAACAGTTTAAAATTAAATGAGCTATATTGAAAAAATGTGTTGTGTTAACTGTCGGTTTAGAAGTTTCGTTCAGTATATATCTTAAAATAACTGTTTCATGTTATCAAAATAGAAGCAATTATTTCGTACTTGTGCAAAGTCGCCACATTCTAAAAGGAAGTGAGGTACAGTGAATGGTGCATCGCAACCAACACATTGTAGCTGCTGTTCATTTTGCATTAAGTATTAATGAGTGATTGCATTAAGTATTAATGAGTGACTCTTGTAGGACCTAAGAGGAGCCAAGCTAAAACGACTTCTTCTTTTCTAATGTTTCAAACAACTCATTGACGTTCATCAATTGTTGGTGTAATGTCAAGAAGCTTATTTCAAATGCTACTATTCCATTGCCATTCTTCCAAGATATATTTAATAATAGATGGCTTAAAATTAGAAAATGAAATCTTAAAAGAAGATGGTTCTAATGAAAGCGATGCTTTTGCTTGCTGATGTACCCTATTATTCCCTAGAATGCCAATATGACTAGGAAACGAACTGGAACAATTTCTATATTCACTAAAAGCCGTGGCATTTTTTCTATTAGTTTCTGAATCTGTGGATTCTTTGAACTGGCGCTGTTTATAGCTTTCAATACAGAAAACGAGCCAGAAAATATAATAAATTTATTATAAGTGCACAAGTTCTTATAAAATCTAAAGCTAGATCAACTGCTTTGGCTTCGGCAGTGAAAATTGATGTATTGTCAGGTATACGTTGCCTATTACTATGGTTACCTGATATAACAGGACAGCCAACCTTTGCGTCTTCTTTTGACCCATCAGTATGAACTTGTCGATAATTCTTATAACGACTTTGCAGCCTTCTGAAATCATATATTAATATATGTGGATTTGATTCAGTTTTTTTTCCCCAGAGTGTAAATCGAAAAGTGTTTTGGGTTGCTTCACACACCAAGCTGGAATATTTGGTGTAAAATATTTTTCAACATGTTGTGGTATGATATTGGTGGATTTTAAGAGTGGTGAAATTCTGATGCCAAATGATTTAATAGCTTTAGGCTTCTGATCATATAAATCAACATATTTTGGTGGGACTGTGACTTCATAGCAGGATTTGATGGATTAGCAGCAAGTCTTATAGCGAATTGTAAAGACAGTTTCTCTACTCATTAGTATAATGATTGTCCATCTGCTTCCAAATAGAGACTAGCAAAAGGAGAAGTTCTAAAAGCTCCTAATGCTAACCGAAGTCCTTGATTGTGTATAGGATCAAGCATTTGAAGATACGTTTTTCGTGCAGAGCCATATATAATACAATCATAGTCTAATTTTGACTGGACTAGAGATCAATAAAGCTTGAGAAGTGTAGTTCAATGCTTTTAAACATTTACTGTGGATGGACAATGACCATGGACCTTGCGATGGACCAATGTTTACAATCGGACACTCGTCAAAGTCACAGCCTTAATGCTGATTGGATTGTCAAATAAATAACGAGACAGGAAAGAAACGCCTACCTATTTTTAAAGGATATGCAGTGTTCTATTTTTGGGTTTTCTGGTGTCAAATAGCACGTACACACTTATTGTATTAGATCTATTCCTGGACATTGTGACCTTCAGACAGACATTTGGAACTGTCTCGGTGACATAATCTTTTGTCCGCAAATAGATTTAACTTTGCCTGCTGGAGCTAATTTACCCTGCATACAATTTTAACAGACCAGTTTGTCCGGAAAGTGACACCAAAAGATTGCGGGCTTGCAACAGTTTGAACCCAGATCAGACATGACCAAACGGTCTGACTGGTGATGTTCCTAAAATAGTCTTGATATTAAATTGTACATGATAAAGATGACAAAAATATGAACTTATCCAGCATGCAAAGAGTCACTTTGATCTTAACCCTTAGAACGTCGATCTGACATGACAAATTGCAGTGTACACTCTTGAATTTCAGGGAGATAATATACCTTGATATTGCATATGAATCATCTACCAACAGACTGTTCACATGAAATATCATTCCTTATTTGATTTCTAAGACAGCAAAATACTTCAAAAATGTTGTCTGTTTTTGTGGACAGCTTTATTATCACGTTAGAAATGTGAGATTACTGCCATGGTCTTCTATACAGACCAAGGAAGGAAGCATTTTAAAAGGGATACCAAGCAGACATAAGTTTTTTGTTATTTTAATATGTTTTGTTAAAATTGTGCACTATGCTACCAAACACAGAGCCTGATAATTGTGATCTATGACATGCCAAAAGTAGCTATTTTCAGAGCACTGACACGTTACGTACACAGTGACCTTTCTCTTTACAAACGGGTAGACGTTGCGGACGAAAATTTACATCAAATCAGGATCAACCATGTGACTTTGTGATAAGCTGCTGACAATCATTGTGCTCGCGCTCGTGAATCGGTTTGTCTATGGTCGTGTTCCAACGGCAATAGCTGTGAGATATTTAATATGGGATATAAAACTAAGTTTTCTATCAAAAATCATGCCAAGGAATTTAAATTCCTCAACAACCGGAATAGGTGATCCACAAAAACGTAAAACAGGATCATCATGTTGCTTGCGCAACTGACAGAAATGTACGCACTGTGTTTTAGATTTGGAAAGCTTGAGGGCATTGCGGGTTGCCAAATTTTCAATCTTATTCAAATTTTGTTGCAGTTGACGTTCACTCGCCCCCCCCCCCCCCCCCCCCCCCCCCCGGCCTGCTTTTTGAGCGATAACAGATACAGAAGTACATATAATGAGCAATCAGTAAGATAACCTATAATATATAAACGTTTCACAATACAAAATGTATCATTAATTTTGATACTAAAAGTGTTATAGACACCTGGTAGCTCCTGGGTATAATGGTGAGAGGAGCCAAAGTAAGTAAAGGTGCAAATATCAAGAATCGATACAATCAAGCACCACACCTGACCCAGGATACCGATGGGAAAGTGAAAAACTAAAGTTAGGCACCACAAACGAGAGCCAAGAGGTCATCCCTTTTCCAGTAGGTGACCTCAAGGCAGATATAACACACGCGCACAAAGGCATAGCAAACACAAGACTGAAAAACATAAAATATCCACAGAAGAAGTACCGCCTTGGACGGTCAGTAAAATATTTTACTGGAGGGCTTAAACCAGTTATATGGCGCCAACCTCACCCTTGAATCAACTGTGGATAAAGACACATAGATATTTGGTTTGCATGAAAAACCCCTAAACTTATCGATGCATCACACCTAGAACATATAATTCATGATTTAACAAGGAGATAGGCAAAATTAAGTACTCAAAAGTACTTAAATCCAACAGGTAAACCCCGGTGGGCCAGACAAACAGCCAAAGCATCAAGCCCCTACCATCTCATCAATAGATAAGTCATTAAGTCAGAACTGTCATAGAGTCTGAAGTCCGACCCACGGGCGTGCAATTAAAGAGGAAAGCACGGGCATGCAATTAAAGAGGAACAGTGATTGGGTTGACTTCCAAGCATGCAGTCTGTTGCAATACATTAAAGTTATAGCCAATCTTTTATAATGGGAAATTATTTTAATGAACTGCGTTGAAAAATTATTATAGCTAGGCGGCTAAGAGCCAGGATTGTGCTTTTCCGGATACAAGCATGAAACTGTCTACACTTGTAAAGGTTGGTGAACTGATGATTTGTAGATATAGAACCACTCAGACATATTTCCTCTGCGCATGCGCAAGGTAAAATTCACTTCCACCATAGATAACTTGGTCTTACTTGACTACACAGACCTGTATTTGAGCTTAAGATGGTAAAAAATCGACCCATTATATCCCTAGATGTCTTAAAAGGCATGAACATATATATTTTTAAATACTTTCCAAGACTACACATGCGCAAACTAAGTAATACTCCCGTTTATTTCGTTTAATGATGTCAAAAAGTTAGAAACCATTGAATAAATGGAATACTAATATCTTTTGACGGGTAAATAAATGTATTTCTGCACAATCATTTTTGCTGCGCATGCATTCATGCTAGAGAACCACTGTACTAGAACAGTGCAGTCATCGTGGGTCTGATACAGTCGATGAGGGCACACACTATACTATTTTGGTATACTGTGATCCATCCTATGAGCTAGCTCTTTACAGCTATTAATTTTCACGATGATGTTTTCGTTTGCAATTATAGTAGTGTAGTCCATTCTGGCTCAATTGGAACCTTTAAATTCTAAAACTAGCTAAGTACCAGCCAATTTCTGGATAGCCAGTGGGATTTTTATGTGTCTGAAACGTGTTCACAGACTAATGACTGCGCTATATAAGTCTTAAGTTATGGTTGAATGGCATCACATAATGAAGAATACAAGTACAAATAAGTTAATGAATGGCAAGTTTTACATAATTCTGTTATTTTTTGTGAATTTGCAAACCGTTCTGTTGCTTTACGCAAAATTTGAGTAGTCAAGGGCATTGTACCAGTAGTGGAGGGTGTAAATATAATCAATTTGTATGCAATGTCACTGGGCCAGAACAGCCGATATGTAGTACTATGTGTACAATATGAAAAGCTTGAATAACTTTCAACATGCTCTGTCCTCAGATTTCGAACTTTTGCTCATTAAAGTACTAATAGTTTGCATTTTATCTAAACTAACTATAGTAAGCATATATTCCAGAATATAAACAAAAATGCCTTCCACCTATTTTTTTTTTAGGAAAATATCACTTTTTTTGGCATAACTCAGGTGCTGTATCGACTAATGCTTAACTAACATATACCTGTGTAAAGCAAATACACAGCTGGATAAATAAGTGACAATAATAAGCACAGAATATTTTCAGAATTAATATATTAAAAACAATATTAACCTTTTAACAGCCAGGTACAACCCGAGATGTCCATGCTGTTAGAGTACAGTGGTTCTCTAGCGCGCAGCATTTGAAATGAATGAATTCCTTCGTGGTGCTAGGGACGCACATGGTTTACCCACCATGTTATTGAATGACTACATACCGAAATGTAACTTCGACTGTAACTAATGTTATGGCGTTTACTGAGGAGTGTTTGGCTGTCTTTTGGGTCTATGTCAATGCACTGTTCTGCATTTATTTTTAGTATAAGGCACCTGGGCCAAGATGACAAGATCACATCACGTTGATCCTATACAAATGCATACATTTTCAAAGTGTCATCTAACCAAAAGAGCTGGCAATATGTGCGATAATCTGTATGTATGCTGATATGCCACAGCCTTCTCCATGGATTTTCAGTCCTTTAACATTACCTATTTATAAAACAATCATCAATTTACAGAACTTTAGTGTTCAAAGTTGCCACCACAGGCACAAAGGGTCTTGCATTGGAGAGCTGCATTGTGTATTTCTGCAACCTTGAAGACAACCATATTTCACAAGGCCAAGTGAAGGTACTGATGCTTGTGGTATGATGGTACACAGTGGACTGTACATTTCAGTGTCTAGTTATAGCCATCAAAATTTGCTGGACTTGGTAATTAGTTACCCCTTTCTAGCCCTGACCCACACACATGAGCCTTTATGTGCTTTAAAATGTGCTGGTATAAAGCCACCTTTGTAAGGGCTATCATTTCATCGAACAGACCTTTGGCAAACAAATATTTTCTAGCCATGTCTATGTTCGTGTAGGTGCTTGCTTGTTCTACCACACATAATTATGATTAATTGTTCAATGGTGCAAATGTAATCTGTAGGTGGCTTTTCTGGGAGAGGGTTCATTTTTACAAAATGCCCAGGTACAGCTGGAAAGAGAGAGTATGTTTTATCGCACCCTGTGAGTGAATGAAAAAAACAATTCAAATTTATTTCGACCCGCAGATATTACACCACAGGTATGACTAGAACTTTTAAGGGGTGTTAAGAAAGTTTGTTCTGATTTCCATTATAGAATTTCAAATCATTTAAAGAGGAAACGATGCTGAAAAATGTATTTCCAATGAGCCTATTATTCTTTTGTGATACTCTATAGCGTTTGGCATCGTGTCTGACATCGAATGTCTCTATACACAATTATGTTACTTTGAGTACTGCCTCTCAATCGTTCAAGAACAAATATTAAATTTTCGATATATCATGATTTTTTTTGCTTTGCATGGTTCTTTACAGCCTTATGGCTTAGTAATTATATTTAAAACTTGTAATAGATGAATAACAACTCAAATTAGGGTTTTTTGACTAATTTATAAATATTTTCATCAATATGGCCCTTACATGACAATGGTTCTTTGCCATAAATCCCCATTTTGCTCATTGAGCCCAAAATATCTGAGGGGTATTTTATTTTGTAGGTTATTTATTCCATGTCACAACAATTGATCTATCATCCCTTTGTTTACTTCTTATCAAGTGTGTCTACTTTAAAGAATTCCAGTGACATAAATGTCATTAGACACATTATAACTAAGTATATTGGGACACAATTTTATTGCGGAACAACCTTTCTTAACACCCTTTACATCAGTATCAACAGTGCAACTGCTTATTTTCTTGTAAGGCCTTTTAGCTGCTTCCCTAGCACAAGCAAACATTCTTGTATCTGCCTCCTCGTGCAAAGTGAGGACATAATGCAAGTTGGACACAATAAGACCGAGCTTCCTCTCCTGTAAAGTGCAGGGTTCTCTCTAGAGTATTGTCACACTCTCATCCTCCATCTGTGGCAAAATATATCTGTCTGTCTGCCTGATAATCTGTCTGTCTGTCTGTCTATCAATCACAAAGGTATATTGCCCTTGGCCAGTGATCTATATAAGATACGTCACTGCCTTGGCTTAAAGCATATTTTATTTCAGACAGAGACGTCCCCAAGTCAAAACAATCCAAATTTGTCAACACACTGAAAATATGTGGTGATGACTTTGGACCGCCCTGGTAACTCAGGTGGTGAGCGCATCTGTCCAGTGTTCCAAGGGCTCTGAGCCCGAACAACAAAATCTGATTGCATTCCTGTCTGCCACAAGCCTACTATCCTCTTTGCTTAAGCTTGACTTGTGGGTCTAATAACAATGTTAAGGTATGCTAAGCATAGACAGTTTTTTTTTTGTGAAAGCTTATACTTGTAATTGACTGGGCTTTGTTTTTTTTCTTCTAGACAACATCTGGTTAAAAGAAACCAACTGCACATGCGCATCTAAACAGGTCTTTGTGTCCCTATATTGAAGACATGCTACGGTCCTTTGATAGGGGCATCATGTTTTTCGCAGTTTACAATAAAAGAGAAACAGAATACTATTTTTGTACAATATTCGAATTTAATGCGCATGCGCAGCAATTAAAGAATAAAGAGAACTAAACTACAAACAATAAACATTAATTTTGTCACATTTCATAATTCTACAGCCAACATGACCTCTTCTTTAAAGTCAAACTGTATGGAAGATCAATGATAACAGCTTAAAATCAGAAAATGCTTTGCGCATGCGCAGTAGGCATTTCCCAATATGGTTCTATATCCTTTTCTTCTTAGTCAATCTTGGTCTACAACTGTGCCAAATTTCATGCTTGTATCTGGAATAGCACAATCAGGCCAAAATTTGGCTCTTAGCCGCCTAGCTATTAGAGCCAACAGTCTTCTTCAATTTATACACCACGTCACCATAGAAATTCAGGTTGCGAAAGTCCTTGGCGAAGAGAGATTGTCCAACTTGGAATTTAGATATCATATCATAGTATAGTCTATAAAATATTTAAAAGGTTTTGCAAAGTTTTTGATACCAATAACATTGTTTAAGAAGTTTCTGAGTTAAAAAATGATTGCGAGTGATGAAGTCAGCAACATGGCAAGAAGCTCTAGCAAAAGGAATGACTTGAGAGATAAAGACTCCAGAGGATGTAGAACGAGGAATATCACCACCTAAAAATGGGTACTTGACGATTTCAAAATCAGAGTCGTCACGTTCATCATAAATTTTGTTATAAACAATATCATTTGAAATGATTAATGCAAGTCTAAAAAACGCGGCTTTGGTATCAGAGGTACTGGTTTTATTAAGTTGGAACTCTGAAGGGTATATTTGACATACCATATTGTCAAAATAAACATTATTAATGTTTAAAATATCGTCCAAACACCTGGATGTAGTGTTAAAAGCATCAATAATATCAGCCTGCTTATCATCAGAAAAAGACATCATAAAGTCCATCTCATAACAAAACAGGAATAAATAAGCAACCAGGGGAGCACAATTATTAGTGCCCATAGGAATCCAAACTGATTGTCTATACAGCTTGGTGCCAAATCGAATAAAAATGTTGCTCAACTAAAAGGTCAGCTCATCACATACATTTTGAAAAGACCATGCATGATATCTTTTAGGGTTTTTCCGAAGTGAAAAATGCTTATTTGTCGTTAATGCAAGGTCAAGAGAGCCTTCTCTATAGAAGGTTCTTTCAATAAGATCAATAAGTTTATTGGACAGGAGGCTATTAGCCTGCATAGAGACATTATTTATTATTGGACGTTGCGTCATTAGCGTAACGTCACTTTGACGTTATGTTTAACGTTAGTTGCTAAGAGAAGCTAAAAATTGTAACGACGCAATTGATTGTAGGGCGTCATTGTAGCAGATGAATAAACCATTTATCGTCTAACTCATAATTGGAGTTCAGTTATTTTTGTTGCATTCTATTATCGGGAATATCGCCGCAACAAAATTGGTAGCAGAGCGAGGTTATTTACATCGGAATAGACAGAAATAAGACGAGTTTATGATGGCGTCATCGAAAATCAGAGACACACTCGAATGCAGCGGCAGCGTCGCCGTTACAGAGATAGAAAAGGATTTAAAAAGGATAAAATTTGGGCAAAAGCTAACTTTACTCGGACACAGAATATACTGCTGTAATTAATAGATGATAATTCGTCCAGCTGTTGTCAAATTATCGAGTCTTGCAAGAGACTGGGAAGCAGTTTGGAAATAGTGTTATATATACTCTACAACTTTTCAAACTTTTATACTAGACAAAAGGAGCATACAAAATGTGAACGCATTCTCAGTGAGATGGGACAGATAGAAGAGGACTATTATTTGGCTTCAAAATTGGCGCAGCAATCTTGGAATCGCGGAAAGACGACTCAGCAACCTTGTCTGCAACAGAGATGCTCAAAATCGACATTGGACGTGGATTGAACATTGTAGATGTAAGTTCAGAGACTGTTTTAAAGGATCATGCTCCAACAGAACAGGCACAGGAAACATACAAAGTACAATTTTCCGATAAATTTAGAAAAATAATGACCCATGCCAGTGCAAGTTAAAAATACGCAAACGTTGTATGAAAATCAGACTAATGAATCTAATACTACGGACATCACCAATGAACAGTCGAATGAGCATGTGACTGCTACAAGTTCAGGAGAGTGCGACAATACGCGGAAAAGTACACAGAGAGCAATGGAGTAGAACTAAAATTTCAGTCATGAATGCACGTGCCTTACCATTTGAGCCAAGTGATAATTCCTATGGAAGACCATCTGTGCCGACGGCTAGCTTTGAATGTCCATCCATTGGGCAAGACCTTTGGCGACAATTGAAACGTGTTCAAATCCCGTATTCTCTGGTGACAAGTGGTCATACCACAGCTGGAAAGCGGCTTTTCTCGCATGCATCGATAGCGCTCCCGCTACTGGGAAATACAAATTGCTGCAGCTACGGCAGTACTTATCAGGTGAAGCCCTCAAGACGATTGAGAACCTAGTTTATTCAGGAGCAGCATACGAGGCCGCCAAAGAACGTTTGGAACGGAAATTCGGAGGTATGCGGCGTCAAATATCCATTTATATAGAGGAATTGGAGAACTTTTGCCAAATTCGGGTTGGAAATGCTAAGGACTTGGAACAATTTTCTGAATTGCTGGATATAGCCATGATTAACCTAAAATAATCAAATCTAGGACCAAGAGCTTGGTAACAGTACTTTATATACAAATTTACAACGAAAATTACCACAATCCATGCTAGCGAACTACCACCGTTTGGTATATGACAACAACGTGACTCAATCTGTAGCTGCTTTACGACAGTGGGTTATTCTAGAGTCTGAATTTCAAACAGTCGCCTCTGAGACCGTTCATGGTGTGACAGACAAGATGTCAGATGCACAGACAACACCACCAAGGCAAGGACAAAGAAATACAAGAACTTTCTTCAGGAGATAGCAGGCATAATTGCACCAAGAAGACGCAGTGGTGTCAGGCTTGTGGAGCAGATCATCAGATTTGGACATGTTAGGTTTTAAACAGTAGAGTATTTCTGATAAGTGGGACATCGCTAAACGTTGTCAACTTTGTTTCCACTGTTTGGGGGAAGGACATTCTGGTAGAAAATGTCCAAGAAGTCGCCAGTGTGGCCAGAATGGATGCAAAGCACTGCATCATAGATTGCTGCATCAACCGTCACAAGAAACTGAGTTAAAGACAGCATCTGAATAGTACCAATAGCATCACAGTGAAAGCATCGAATGAAATATCCAGTAAGCAGACCACTTCAGGCACGGAGGGGAATAAGCCTTGGCAGCAAACCACAATGACGGCGAACAACGTTACTAATACATATTTCATAGCACTTCGCACAGTGCCCATCATACTGAAGAATGGCAATCGGACAATCAAGGTTAATGCTCTTTTGGACGATGCAAGCACGAAGACTTACATTAACGTGGATGTCGCCACAGAGCTTGGACTTCAAGGCAAGACAGAGAGAGTCACAGTTAATGTTATAAATGGACAAGTGGAAACATTCGAAGCACGACCTGTTGACGTTTAATTGGAAAGTCTGATTGGTGATGTAAAACTGCAGGTTACGGCATACACGGCAACAAGAGTCACTGGAACTATGTCAGCCTTCGATTGGACCAAATACACTCAGCTATGGGCGCACCTCCAGCATATAAACTTTCCCAGAGTTGCAAAGAGACCAGTCGTTGACGTTCTTATAGGCCTAGATTGTGCAGATCTCCACTGTGCACTTCAGGAAGTCATGGGTCGATCAGGGGAGCCAATCGCTAGATTAACGCCGTTGGGTTGGACGTGTATAGGAAATCCAGGGTCAGGTGATAGAACAGCAGTGCAAACACACTTCGCCAGAACATACTTTGTGAAAGATCGAGCAGAAATAGAACAGCTGAATACAATTTTAAAGAGCTTCTGGGAAATTGATGACATGTCAGTAGCTAGAACCAGCATTATCGCAAAAATAACTGAACTCCGATTATGAGTTAGACGATAAATGGTTTATTCATCTGCTACAATGATGCCCTATGATCAATGGCGTTGTTAAGATTTCTAGCTTCTCTTAGCAACTAACGTTAAATATAACGTCAAAGTGACGTTACGCTAATGACGCAACGTCCAATAATAAATAATGTCTCTATGCAGGCTAATAGCCTCCTGTCCATTTTCCCCTCCAAAAAATACTTATTTTGATAAGTTATAATTGCTAATGTTTCTCTTCAGTATGCACTACAAAGAAGTTATACATTATAAGCTTCTCTTTAGTATGTACTGCATGTTATTTAAACTAATAAAAATCACTTTTTTTTAAATTTCTCAAAATAAGTTGTTGTTTTCTTTTTCTATAATAAAGTTTGATACAGTTGTCTCCTATATGAATAATTGTCTACAGTTCTATGAATCACATTCCAATGGGCACAGCTTCACAACTGGTCTCACTAGCGTGCCCTCACCAACCTGTAGCTTTGCAACGCGCACTCGTCCATTGACTCCTGGGTATACCTCTACTACTCGCCCGAGAGGCCAGTTTCCTCGTGCTGTGTCCGGAGAAACGACCAGTACCACCTCGCCAACTTGTAGGTCTTGACGCTCCCGATGCCATTTTGTCCATGCAGCTAGACTTGGAAGCCACTCTTGAAGCCATCCACGCCAAAAATGGCGAACTAATTCTTGAATACGGCGCCATCTCTTCCGTAGATTGAACTGTGTGTCGTCTACTGTGGTTGGTGCAAACTGACCCCCGATCTGTCCATGTAAGAAGTGGTTAGGAGTCAGTGGCACGTCATCGGCTGGATCTGAAGACTGGTAGGTTAGAGGTTGAGAATTTATTAGCCCCTCTGCACCGATTATCGCCGTCATAAGCTCCTCTTATATGATATCTGCGTTCCCGAGAATGGCATTGATGGCCCTCTTTGCTGACTTGATCATTGATTCATGTACACCACTGTAATGTGGAGCTGACGGTGGGTTAAAGTGCCATTTTATTCCTTTGTTCGCGATTGATTCTTTGATTTTCTCCTGGTCTAACTGAAGTATCAGCGATTTCATTTCCTTGTCAGCCGCTCTAAAGTTTGTTCCATTATCCAAATACATTTCTTCCATAAGGCCCCTTCGGCTGGTCATTCTATACAGTGCATTCAACAATGAATCCTTGTCAAGGCTGTATGCGATTTCTAAGTGAACTGACCCCGTAGCTTGGCAAGTAAATAGGGAAAGATATCGTTTTTGTTGTCGTTTACCTCGTTCTTGTATTGTTATGAATAGGCCTGCATAATCCACGGCTGTTTCGTAAAAGCTCTAAGCAATGTTTTTAACCTTGAAAGGGGCAATGGACCCATAACTTGCTGACAAATCTTCGCCTTCCTTCGTCGGCATTCAGCGCATTCCTTTTGGCATTCTCTGAAAACTTCACAACCAGAAATCACCCAGTAACGAGCTGATAAGGCTGCCAGTGTTTGATTAGTCCCTGACGCGTGGTTCCCCTTTTCGTGAAAGTCTTTTACAATTAGTTCAAATTAGTAATCCAACTTTTTCTGGGTAAAATGACAGGATATCTAACATCATACGAAAGGAATTTTGCATTCTTCAAACGTCCATCTGAACGCAGCAGTCCATCGTCGTCTAACTTTTGCTGTAAATGGAGATGCTTGCCGTGTGCTGGCAAAGATCGACCACGAGATAGAGCTGTCCATTCTTCCTGGAACTCTACAATCTGAGCGTATCTAACAAGCTGTATCTCTGTCTTCTTCAACTCGTCAGCCAGTAACTCTCCCGATGTTCTATCTGCATTTTGCATTTGGCTATTCTGTATGAAACGATTAATCCAGGACTGTATTCGTCTTAATTTCAGCCAGGTAGAGTAGCGTCTGGGATCTACTGGCAACACCGTACGTTCTACTATTGTGACAAACCCTAATGTTTCATCAGTTCTTTCTGGCTCTTGATATGTCTCTGCCATTCGATTTAATCTCGATTGTTTCTTCATTTCTGTATCCCCACTTGGTTTCTCAACGATTTATTGACAGGCCACGTCTCCTCTGACTGTGTCAGAAATTGGGGTCCTCTCCACCATGTGCAACAGTCAACAAGCTCTGTTGCCTTCATTCCTCTGCTCAACATGTCGTCTGGGTTATGGTTTTAGATATGTATCGTCACTGCTCTGGATTAGTGCATGATTGTATCTCACCTACTCTGTTGGCCATGAACGGCTTGAACTCACGACTTCGGCCTCTTATCCACCATAGAGTGTTCGTATGTCGGACCAAAATATTGCATCACTTATTTTTATCTCCAAAACTTCGGCTATTCTCAAGGCAAGTCTCACACCAATAACAGCACCCATTAACTTCAGTAGAGGGATACTTGTTGCGATGCAAGGTGCAACGCGAGATTTCGCAGCTACTATTTTACTGGAACTGGAACCATCTTCGTAGGTACATCTCGCATACACAACGGCACCATAAGCATTTTCCGACACATCTACAGACGTATGTAGCGACATGCTATCAAGGGATCTGTCTTTTTGTTGAAGACATCTAGGAATCTGAACCTTTTTGAGCTTCTCAAGTTCACCAACCATGCACGAGCGCAGCTAGCTAGTGGTTCCGTAAGTTCATCATCCCATTCAAGGCCAGCAGTCCACATATCTTGCAGTAACATTTTGGCGCGTATGATGAAAGGAGCAAGGAATCCGATTGTATCAAATAGCGTGGCTATTTTCTTCAGGAAATTTTGCTTTGTGTACAACATGTTGCTATCTGGAACGTGCTCCCTGAACGTAAATATGTCTTCGTTGGCTAGCCAACATACACCAAGCGTTTTGGTGCATGGCAGCTGATCCCAATCTAGATCCACTTCTGAATTCCGGTCTTGTATTGGAACCTCTGACAGCACGGTGGGTGAGTTGGACAGCCATTTGTGTGCATGCATTCCTGCTTTGTTAAGAAGACACGATAGTTGTCGATACAGGCTGATACCCTGCTTCTCATCTAGTACAGAGTCCATAGAGTCATCCATGTATGTTGACTTCAGGATAGTTTCAGTAGCTTAACCATAGTGAGCTTGATGTTTTCTTGCATGGTGCTGTAACACAAACTGAGCCAAGAATATAGACAAGTTTATTCCAAACACGACACGGTGAAACTCGTATACATCTGGTGATCGATCTTGGGTGTTTCCCCTCCATAGGAATTGGTGATAGGGCTTATCTTCCGTTCCTATCCTTATTCGAAGATACATTTCCGCTATATTATAGACCACAGCAACTTGGTATCGTCTGAAGCGCAGTAATACATCAAATAAGTCTTGTTGTAGTTTTGGTCCTTGGTAGATCACATCATTCAGAGATACACCGTAACACTTCGCTGACGCAGCGAAGACAATTATTGTTTTAGCTGTCTCTTTATCTGGTCTAATCACTGGAAAATGCCGTAGATACCACTTTGATGCATTTTTTTCATGATCGCCAACTTTTCTGATATAACCCTTTTTAATGTATTGATTGATCGTTTTGCTGAAGGCAGAGGCGACTGCTGGTGATCTGGCAAGTTTTTTCTCTGTAATTTCTAACCTCTTTAAAGCCATTTTGTAGTTATTTGGCAGCTCTGATCCATTGCTTCGCCAAGGAACACCAACTCGGTACATACCATTTTCAAACTGGATAGAGTATTCTACTTTCTGTAATGCAGACAGTTCCTCTATGCGCACAATTGGTTTCTGTTCGATAATGCTGGTTCTAGCTACTGACATGTCATTAATTTCCCAGAAGTGCTTTAAATTTGTATTCAGCTGTTCTATTTCTGCTCAATCTTTCACAAAGTATGTTCTGGCGAAGTGTGTTTGCACTGCTGTTCTATCACCTGACCCTGGATTTCCTATACACATCCAACCCAGCGGCGTTAATCTAGCGATTGGCTCCCCTGATCGGCCCTTGACTTCCTGAAGTGCACAATGGAGATCTGCACAATCTAGGCCCATAAGAACGTCAACGACTGGTCTCTTTGCAACTCTGGGAAAGTTTACATGCTGGAGGTGCGCCCATCGCTGAGTGTATTTGGTCCAATCAAAAGCTGACATAGTTCCAGTGACTCTTGTTGCCGTGTATGCCGTAACCTGCAGTTTTACATCACCAATCAGATCTTCCAATTGCACGTCAACAGGGCGTGTTTCGAATGTTTCCACTTGTCCATTTAAAACATTAACTGTGACTCTCTCTGTCTTACCTTGCAATCGAAGCTCTGTGGCGACATCCACGTTAATGTAAGTCTTCGTGCTTGCATCGTCCAAAAGAGCATTTACCTTGATTGTCCGATTGCCATTCTTCAGTATGATGGGCACTGTGCGAAGTGCTATGAAATCTGTCGTAGTAACGTTGTTCGCCGTCATTGTGGTTTGCTGCCAAGGCTTATTCCCCTCCGTGCCTGAAGTGGTCTGCTTACTGGATATTTCATTCGATGCTTTCACTGCGATGCTATTGGTACTTTTCAGATCAGCCGTCTTTAACTCAGTTTCTTGTGACGGTTGATGCAGCAATCTATGATGCAGTGCTTTGCATCCATTCTGGCCACACTGGCGACTTCTTGGACATTTTCTACCAGAATGTCCTTCCGTTAAACAGCGGAAACAAAGTTGACAACGTTTAGCGATGTCCCACTTACCAGAAATACTCTTCTGTTTTAATACCTGACATTTCCAAATCTGATGATCTGCTCCACAAGCCTGACAGCACTGCGTCTTCATGGTATGATTATGCCTGCTATCTCCGAAGAAAGTTCTTGTATTTCTTTGTCCTTGCCTTGGTGGTGTTGTCTGTGCATCTGACATCTTGCCTGTCACACCATGAATGGTCTCAGAGGCGACTGTTTGAAATTCGGACTCTAGAATAACCCACTGTCGTAAAGTAGCTACGGATTGAGTCACGTTGTTGTCATATACCCAACGGTGGTAGTTTGCTAGCATGGATTGCGGTAATTTTCGTTGTAAAATTGTATAAAGAGTACTGTTACCGAGCTCTTGGTCCTGATTTGATTCTTTTAGGTTTATCATGGCTATATCCAGCAATTCAGAAAATTGTTCCAAGTCCTTAGCATTTCCAACCCGAATTTGGCGAAAGTTCTCCAATTCCTCTATATAAATGATATTTGACGCCGCATACCTCCGAATTTCCGTTCCAAACGTTCTTTGGCGGCCTCGTATGCTGCTCCTGAATGGCCTAGGTTCTCGATCGTCTTGAGAGCTTCGCCTGATAAGTACTGCCGTAGCTGCAGCAATTTGTATTTCCCAGTAGCGGGAGCGCTATCGATGCATGCGAGAAAAGCCGCTTTCCAGCTGTGGTATGACCACTTGTCACCAGAGAATACGGGATTTGAACACGTTTCAATTGTCGCCAAAGGTCTTGCCCAATGGATGGACATTCAAAGCTAGCCGTCGGCACAGATGGTCTTCCATAGGAATTATCACTTGGCTCAAACGGTAAGGCACGTGCATTCATGACTGAAATTTTAGTTCTACTCCGTTGCTCATTTATCTGTGTACTTTTCCGCGTATTGTCGCACTCACCTGAACTTGCAGCAGTCACGTGCTCATTTGACAGTTCATTAGTGATGTCCGTAGTATTAGATTCATTAGTCTGATTTTCATACAACGTTTGCGTATTTTTAACTTGCACTGGCATAGGGCCATTATTTTTTCTAAATTGATCGGAAAATTGTACCTTGTATGTTTCCTGTGCCTGTTCTGTTGGCGCATGATCCTTTAAAACAGTCTCTGAACTTTCATATGCAATGTTCAATCCACGTCCAATGTCGATTGTGAACATCTCTGTTGCCGACAAGGTTGCTGATTCGTCTTTCCGCGATTCCAAAAACTGCTGCGCCGATTTTGAAGCCGAATAAAAGTCCTCTTATATCTGTCCCATCTCACTGAGAATGCGTTCACATTTTGTTTTTGTCTAGTATAAAAGTCCGAAAAATGGTAGAGTATATCTAACACTATTTCCAATCAGCTTCCCAGTCTCTTGCGAGCCTCGATAACTTGACAATTATCATCTATTAATGACAGCAGTATATTCTGTGTCCGAGCAAAGTTAGCTTTCGCCTGAATTTTATCCTTTTTAAATCCGTTTTCTATCTCTGTAACGGCGACGCTGCCGCTGCATTCGATTGTGTATCTGATTTTCGATGACGCCATCATAAACTCGTCTTATTTCTGTCGATTCCGATGTAAATAACCTCGCTCTGCTACCAATTTTGTTGCGACGATATTCCGGATTATGGAATGCAACAAAAATAACTGAACTGCGATTATGAGTAAGACGATAAATGGTTTATTCATTTGCTACAACGACGCCCTACGATCAATGGCGTCGTTACGATTGCTAGCTTCTCTTAGCAACTAACGTAAAAAATATAACGTCAAAGTGACGTTACGCTAATGACGCAACGTCCAATGATAATAATAATAATGTATAAAGAGTAGAAAAATCATAAGTAGACAAACTGGTCGCATTGAAATCTCTGTCCTCGTGGTGCCATGGGGTTGTCTGTGGTTTGTGATTGTGGTTTTTCCTGATCATACTCACTTACTATTTTTTTTATCTAAAATTTCACCTGAATTTTTAATAGACCAAAATAGATTATTTCCGGATCTCTCATATACATTTTCACAGTATGTGATAGCACGAAGACCAGCGTAACGTAGAAAACGGCGACCATGGAAAAAGGAGACATAAATGGCTTATGCGCATGCGCGTTGTGAAGTGGGCGTTATGTAAATTGTATGGGCGGCGCTAAGAACTGAGCCAACACGATTGGAATGCAAATAGTCGGATTCCCTTTCATTCCAGCTTACGAGAAAATGGTAAATGTACATATACATTATATGTAAAATTGTTCATGTATGCGCTGATCTAGGAATTGTCGTTGGGGCGGGGGTCCATCTGACAGAAAAAGACTCTGACAACATTTTTATGGGGAGGGGATGGGGATCCGGACCCCTGTACCCCCCCCCCACACACACACACACTGGATCCTAGTGTGACATGTCTCTGCCATCTTGATCAAGTTAAGGTTTTGCAATAATCCCTCATCTCCTGTCATATTTTGTGTGAACATCAGTGACTGCTCTAATGAGTCTAAATACATGCTCAGGCTTCTGGAGAGTTGGTCTTTATATTGGTTTAACATAATCTAGCCAACATTCTAGTGAGCCTAAGCATGTATAAGAGCGGAACACCATAAAAAGAATGTTGATATAATCAGGAAATGCCACACACATTTTAGTAATACTGACGACACGGGGACACCCCTGAACCTTTCACGTTTACGGAGTTGTCTCATGCGACAATATGGATAAAAAATATATCTGCTACCAAATGAAGGGTACATTAACATCTAAATATCATAAACTGTGTCAAAGGAGTTCTAGCGATAAGGCGTATATTTTCCCTAGTTGACATCATTACAAACACCAAATTCCATAGCGCACCAGCTTGGAAAAAAGTAGACATGGCACAGCAACGTGTAAAGAGTAAACATAAATGGGCAGCGTGGAAAAGTAGACATACCGCAGCAGCGTGGGAAAAGTGGATAAAAGTGGTCATAGTGGAATAAGTAGTCATAGCGCAGCAGCGTGGAAAAAGTAGTCATAGTGGAGCATCATGAAAAAGGTAGACAAAGCAAAGCAGCTTGGAAAAAGTAGTCATAGCGCAGCAGCGTGGAAAAAGTAGACATAGTGGAACATCATGGAAAAGGGACTCATAGCGCAGCAGCGTGGAAAAAAGTAGTCATAGTGTAGCATCATGGAAAACAGTAGACATAGCGCAGCAGCGTGGAAAAGTAGTCATAGTGGAGCATCATGGAAAAAGTACACATGGAGCAGCAGCGTGGAAAAAGTAGTCATACCGCAGCAGTTAGGAAAAGTTGCCATGGTGTAGCATCATGGAAAAGGTAGACATAGCGCATCAGCGTTGAAAAAGTAGTCATAGCGCAGCAGCGTGGAAAAAATAGTCATAGCGCAGCAGCGTGGAATAAAGTAACCTTAGTGGAGCAGCGTGGAATAAGTAGAAACAGTGGAGCATCATGGAAAAGGGAGCTATAGCGCAGCCACGTGGAAAAAGTAGACATAGTGCAGAAACGTTGAAAAAGTAGTCATAGCGCAGCAGTGTGGAAAAAAAAGTCATAGTGGAGCATCATAGAAAAAGTAGACATAGCGCAGCAGCGTGGAAAAAGAAGTCATAGTGGAGCAAAATGGAAAAGGTAGACATGGCGCAGCAGCGTGGAAAAAGTAGTCATAGCGCAGCAGCGTAGAAGAAGTAGGCATTGGTGAGCATCATGGAAACAGTAGTCATAGCGCAGCGTGGAAAAAGTAGTCATAACGCAGCACTGTGGGAAAAGTAGCCATAGTTTAGCATCATGGAAAAGGTAGACATTGTGCGGCAGCGTGAAAAATTAGTCATAACACAGCAGCATGGAAAAGTTGTCCTAGTGCAGCAGCGTGGATAAAGTAGTCATAGCGCAGCAGCGTGGAAAAGTTAGACATAGCGCAGCAGCGTTGAAAAAATAGTCATAGCGCAGCAGTGTGGAAAAAGGTTTCATTGTGGAGCATCATGGAAAAGGTAGACATAGCGGAGCAGCGTGGAAAACGTAGCCATAGCGCGGCAGCGTGAATAAGTTAAACATAGCGCAACAGCATTGAAAAAGTAGTTAAGCGTAGCAGCGTGGAAAAAGTAGTCATAGATGAGCAACATGGAAAAAGTAGTCATAGTGTAGCATCATGAAAAGGTAGACATTTCGCAGCAGCGTGGAAAAAGTAGACAAAGTGGAGGATCATGGAAAAGGTAGACATAAAGCAGCAGCGTGTAAAAGGTATAGACAAAGCGCAGCAGCGTGGGAAAAGTAGTCATAGCGCAGCGAGTGAAAAAGTAGTCATAGTGGAGCATCATGAAAAAGGTAGACGTAGCGCAGAAGCGTAGAAAAAAAAAATAGTCATAGCGCAGCAGCATAGAAAAAGTAGTCATAGCGCAGCAGCTAAGATAATGTAGTCAGAGTGGAGCATCATGGAAAAGGAAGAGATAGCGCGGCAGCGTGGAAAAAGTAGTCATAGCGCAGCAGCGTGGAAAAAGTAGTCAGAGTGGAGCATCATGGAAAAAGTAGATATAGCGCAGCACCGTGGAAAAAGTAGTCATAGCGCAGCAGCAAAGATAATGTAGACATAGTGGAGCATAATGGAAAAGGTAGAGATAAAGCAGCAACGTGTAAAAGGTATATACAAAGAGCAGCAGCGTGGGAAAAGAAGACATAGAATAGCATCATGAAAAGGTAGACATAAAGCAGCAACGTGGAAAAGTAGACATAGTGGAGCATCATGGAAAATGTAGACATAAAGCAGCAGCGTGTTAAAGGTATAGAAAAAAGCGCAGCAGCGTGGGAAAAGTAGACATAGCGCAGCATCGTGGAAAAAAAGTCATAGTGGAGCACCATGGAAAAGGTAGACAAAGCGCAGCAGAGAGGAACGGCGGGGCGTGAAAATAGACATATCGCAGTAAATGAACTTACCCCGCCTTGGGGTAAGTTCGGCCACCCCAGGGCGGGGTAAGCTCGGCCACCCCTCAGGGCAAGTTCGTCCTGACCAATTATTATACAGTCAAACTTCGGTAGTTGGAATTGCTAAGGGCCAAGAAAATGTAACGGCATTAACTTAACATATGGACTCTCCGAGTTGGTTCTTCGGAATACAAATTCGCCAAAACTGAGCCTGAAAATGTAGTACTAAATTTCCCGAGTTTTTGTCTTGCTGTTCTTCGAATTGCTTTTGGGCCTGCATTACCTATTACTGCCAAATGTAATGTCCATCTGTATCAAACGGACGAATCCATTTTGAATCAAAGGTCTATATTGGTAGTGACTTTCATCAAATTTTATAATCTGTAAACAATCAGTGGAGACCGTGATCAGATTCTACACCTTGTGGCGACTGATCTTGGTCTTTACTGTATACCAATTACCCAGAGAAAGGCACTAGGTTTGTATGAGTTAAAAGTTGTTTTTATAAACTTATTTCTTTCTAATCTTTGAATACATCTCGTTTTATTTGTTGAACTATAGAACTAAACAAAATAAATAATAATAATAATAATAATAATAATAATAATAATAATAATAATTCTCGGGACCGCACTTCCGGTTAGCAACAGTTGCCAAGGCTCGCCGAATATGACAACGACGCCATTTTGTTTTTTTATCGATATTTTGATTTTTGCAAATCCCGCAAGATAATCTTCAATAATGGCCAAATCGTACGTTGCAACAAGCATAACACGATGAAAGACAAGAAAATACAGAGTTTTAGCTTCCCAAATAATAATGACAATCGGTCTTTGCAGTCACGTTAGTAACTCACGGGAATCCGCTGGCACTATTATGTCAACAGTTAAGCAACAAGACTGTTAGACAACAAAAGAACATTTAAGTACTGATATGTTAATCACGCATAGACAATAAAGCATAAACAATTAATCTGAATAATAATAATAAATCAAAACACTCAGTCAATGAGGGTGTCGCAGATAGATAGATAGATAGATAGATAGATAGATAGATAGATAGATAGATAGATAGATAGATAGATAGATAGATAGATAGATAGATAGATAGAAAGATAGATATGAAGAAGAGAATATTGGTTACTGAAAGGACCTGACCTGAACTTTCAGTGCAAAGTGAGTACATTATGGGTATGGACTTTTGATGTCAGAATGTCAGGCCTGATCTGGGTCCAAATATTTTGAAAAGGTTATCAGCAGATGACAATGTCAAGTAAAGGTTTAACACAAAGTCAAAATATATCTGTTCAACTTGTCATAACCTTTAAAGTGTCAAACAGTCTGGACCCCGATAAGGCCTGGACAGAATGTCGGTCCTGATCTTGGTCCAAACTGTTTGCAAAGAGTTATCAGCAGATGACAATGTCATGTAAAAGTTTAACGCAAAGTTTAAATATATCTGTTCAACTTCAGCTTGTCATAACTTATAAAGTGTCAAACAGTCTGGACCCTGATAAGGCCCTGACAGAATATCGGCCTGATCTGGGTCCAAATTGTTTGCAAAGGGTTATCAGCAGATGACAATGTCATGTAAATGTTTAACGCATTGTTAAAATATATTGGTTCAACTTCAGCTTGTCATAACCTTTAAAGTGTCAAACAGTCTGGACCCTGATAAGGCCTTGACAGAATGTCGGGCCTGATCTGGGTCCAAATTGTTTGCAAAGGGTTATCAGCAGATGACAATGTCATGTAAATGTTTAACGCATTGTTAAAATATATTGGTTCAACTTCAGCTTGTCATAACCTTTAAAGTGTCAAACAGTCTGGACCCTGATAAGGCCTTGACAGAATGTCGAGCCTGATCTGGGTCCAAATTGTTTGCAAAGGGTTATCAGCAGATGACAAAGTCAGGTAAAGGTTTAACACAAAGTCAAATTATATCTGTTTAACTTGTCATAAACTTTAAAGTGTCAAACAGTCTGGACCCCGATAAGGCCTGGACAGAATGTCAGTCCTGATCTTGGTCCAAACTGTTTACAAAGAGTTATCAACAGATGACAATCTCATGTAAAAGTGTAACGCAAAGTTTAAAGATATCTGTTCAACTTCAGCTTGTCATAACTTATAAAGTGTCAAACAGTTTGGACCCTGATAAGGCCCTGACAGAATATTGGCCTGATCTGGGTCCAAATTGTTTGCAAAGGGTTATCAGCAGATGACAATGTCATGTAAATGTTTAACGCATTGTTAAGGTATATCGGTTCAACTTCAGCTTGTCATAACCTTTAAAGTGTCAAACAGTCTGGACCCTGATAAGGCCTTGACAGAATGTCGAGCCTGATCTGGGTCTAAATTGTTTGCAAAGGGTTATCAGCAGATGACAAAGTCAGGTAAAGGTTTAACACAAAGTCAAAATATATCTGTTTAACTTGTCATAACCTTTAAAGTGTCAAACAGTTTGGACCCCGATAAGGCCTGGACAGAATATCTGTCCTGATCTGGGTCCAAACTGTTTGCAAAGAGTTAACAGCAGATGACAATGTCATGTAAATGTTTAACGCATTGTTAAAATATATTGGTTCAACTTCAGCTTGTCATAACCTTTAAAGTGTCAAACAGTCTGGACCCCGATAAGGCCTTGACAGAATATCGGCCTGATCTGGGTCCAAATTGTTTGCAAAGGGTTATCAGCAGATGACAATGTCATGTAAATGTTTAACGCATTGTTAAAATATATCGGTTCAACTTCAGCTTGTCATAACCTTTAAAGTGTCAAACAGTCTGGACCCTGATAAGGCCTTGACAGAATGTCGAGCCTGATCTAGGTCAAAATTGTTTGCAAAGGGTTATCAGCAGATGACAAAGTCAGGTAAAGGTTTAACGCAAAGTTAAAATACATCGGTCAGCTTCAACTTGTCATAACTTCTAAGGTGTCAAACAGAATGTCGAGCCTGATCTGGGTCCAAACCGTTTGCAAAGGTTATCAGCAGATGACATGTCAGGTAAAGTTTTAATGCAAAAGGTAAAATACAATGGACTTGACCCAAATTGTCAGGACCTGGAAAAACATTTTTTTTTATTTGATTCTTTACGTCCCATCAACAATCTTTCAGTTATATAGGGACGCCCGTTCATGGGTTGAACCAGTTCTAAGCTAAGATAAATGTGTCTTGCTCAAGGACCACATTACAGTGACACCAGTGAGGCTAAAACCCGAGGCCCTTCGGTCTTTAGTTAAGCACTCTACCACTGAGCCACTGTGCTCCCTTTAAAAAATTCAAAAACAATTTGGATCCTTGTCAGGCCACAATGGTTGTTTTCCCAGACACAATGTATATATTTAGGAATACCCAGGGGAGGGGGGGGGGTCAAAATTGATAACTTTTTCTTATAGCTAACTTTTTTCACAGCAAAATATTGCATGCACTGATCCAGAGGGGGGGGGGGGCAAGGGGCCCGTACCCCCCCTGGAAAAACACAAGTTATATATGGGATTCAATAGGGAATAAGCAATTGGACCCCCCCCCCCCTAGAAAAAGTTGGACCCCACCCCTGGAAAAAATGTTGGAGCCCCTCTGGAACTACGGAAAATTATAATTTTCTTTGAAATAAACCATTGGCATTCCGTAAAATAAGTGGAGTACTACTAAAAACGAACTAAAAAACCGTTGTCAGGGATTTTTATGACAGATGGACCTGGACCCCACCCCCTGACGAAAATTCCTGGATCCGCGCATGTCTTGATACAAATCTTGAGCTATTGTTGTTTCATCTATGCTGGAATGCCATATAATAATTATTACTTGGGACTTTTCTTGAAAAGCTTAGGGCTTATGACAGGCTGCATATTGTACCAGTTAAAGGTGTTGAGTGTCAAACTTGGAGGTGTGATGTGTCAGAATTTAGATTTAAAAAAGTCATTTATCTATCTGGAATTTGATAATATCTCAAGGAATATGGAATTTAAAGACCGTTTTAATGTGTTAAAGCTCCTAAGATATTAGTGACACTCATTTCTTTCACGTCTAAATGATCGCAAATCGATGGCCGTTCACCCCACCCACACCCGATTTTTTTTTAATAATTTGTGAAAAATCAGTGCTATTATAATCAAATTAATCGTGGCGGGACAAAAGACAATGTTTTCCCTTCGAAATAAGCGCAGACTGATGAAGAAATCGGTGAATTTGAATAGATACGGCCCATTTTTCATCATTTTCCCGTTACCCGTAATGTTAAAATTCACCGTTCACATCACCGCGGTACATTTGTTTACCTGTGTCGCTAAGACTGTGACGTCACGGCGGTCCCGAGAATAATAATAATAACGAGCATAGCGACGGCTGCGAAGCAGCCGTCATCAAAGCCGCAAGGCTTTGATGAGCGTAGCTCGTATCTAGGTATCGCGTATTTTTAAAGAAGCCTAACTTGTTTGGAAACACAACACTAACAAGTCGAGTCAGGCGGAGTTCGCGCGTTAACCAGACTATAGTCCAGTCCCTTTAGCCGGACCATAGAGCGATAAAACTCTCTCTGGTTTTATGCTCTGCGCATGTCTGGTTTCACTAGAGAAACCAGACCAAATTTGTGGTCGGACCATAGACTGGTTCTCTCCCTTTAATAGCTTGTCAGCATATTAAGACAGGTAGCTACTAAACGCCATTGCGTCTATTTATAGCATATACACTGACGTAGTAATGGAAAAATACGTAGTATTGGAAAATACCTGTGACGTCTTGAGTCCATCTGCGGTATTGAATAAAAAGTGCATTTGCGATTTTTAAACAACTGCTCCAAGGTAGCATCCCATCGCGAGCCACTATCGGCCCGCCGACGAACCGTCACCTGCGGATGGTGGTTCGTTGGCGGGCCGATAGTGGCCCAATTGTACGTGCGGATTGGATTTTTTATAAAGTTTATTTTGTTCTATTATCAGGAATATGGCAACTGAAAAATTACAAGTTCTATAGGTTCCTATAGAAATAATCATCCCCAACCCAACACTGGATGCGTGGATCCAGAGGGGGTTAGGTGGTCCGGACCCTACCCCCCCCCCCCCCATCCCCCTAAAAAATCACATGTTCTATGGGTTTCTATAGAAATAAGCATCCCCCATCCCCCTAAAAATCACATGTTCTATGGGTTTCTATAGAAATAAGCATCCCCCGCCACCCGAAAATAAACAAAAAAACAGTTACAGTTTCAAATGTTCACAGGGGAAACACTTATGAAACTTTCAGTTTGCACCTACAAAACTCAATCCGTGACGGGGAAGTGGGCAATTACTTATTTCTAACCGATGTGCGGATCCAGAGGGGGATAGGTGGTCCGGACACCCCCCCCCCCCCCCCCCAAAAAAAAAAAATAAAATAAATAAATAAATAAAAATAAATAATAATCACAAGTTCTTTAAGTTTCGTTGGAAATAAGCATTTGCCCCCCCCCCCCCCCATCCCCCAAAACTAAACAAAAACAGTAGTCAGACATGTTACCGACTGCGCCGGCCGGTAAACCTTCTTAGACTTTCAGAAAACTCAATCCGTGACAGGGAAGTGGGCAATTACTTATTTCTTAACCATGCGCGAATCCAGAGAGGGATAGGTGGTCCGGACCCCCCCCCCCCCCCCCGAAAAATAACAAGTTATATAGGTTTCTATAGAAATAAGGATTTGCACCCCCCCCCCCAAACCCCCCCCCCCCTGCAAAAAAAAAAAATAAATAAAAAAAAAAAAAAGTTGCACCCCCCCCCCCCCCCCCCCCCCCGATAAATGGTTCGACCCTTTTGAACCGTAAAAAAATATAGTTGCAAAAAAAAAAAAAAAAAAAAAAAAAAACACCCTTATCAGAGTTTGTTCTGTTATTTGAGTCTGGACGCCCCCGGCCCCTGTTTCTATCTGCGAGGAGAGGGTGGAGGGGGGGGGTACTATAATATTTTCATTCATACGTGGGCTCGCACCATTTTGGGGTTCAAAATTTTGAATTTCAATACCTTTGAGGGTTTTCAGAAAAATGAATATTTTTTGGGGTATGAAGATTTTGTGGATATCTTTTGGGGTCATCACAAAACACCAAAAAGTTAACCCCAAAAATGGTCCGGGCCTACGTATGTTTGAAAATATCAGAGTACCCCCCCCCCCCCCCCCCCCCTTTCTCACCCAGGTGCGAGTATGCTTAGAATTCGTGAACAATATCAGCGGACGTCATATTTTGTGTTTGATAGCAAAGATACGTTGGGCCCACGTTGGTAGTTGGTGGAAATGTGGGCGTCGCCGCATACCAACCTTGTACCAACATCGAACCAAGGCAACAATGTCGACCATTCTCTCATTATTAAACACCACTATATTATCACAAAATCCTCTGTGCCTGTATTCTGAATAATGTGTTTGGTGTTAAAAGAAGTTTATGTTTCCGGAGCACATGACATTGGACCAGCATTGCGAAGGAGATTTGTTTGATTTGATTCTTACGTCCCATCAACAATCTTTCAGTTATGTAGGGACGGGTCTTCCTGGGTTGAACCGGTACTAAGCTATGATTAATGTGTCTTGCTCAAGGGCACAACGCAGTGACGCCTGTGAGGCTCGAACCCGCGGCCCCTCTGTCTCATGTTCATTAAATAAGCCAGGTTACGAGGAAAACATTCCATGCGCGGATCCAGAGGGGGCCGGGGCTCCGGGCCCACCAAAATCACAAAGCTATAGGATTTATTTAGCAATACTCGTCTGGATCCACTTGAAAATCTCAAAGGCAAGCCAGAATTCAATGTTGGGCCATTAATTCGGCCGCTAGCGAAACGCCATTGAAATTGGCCGATGGTGATACACCTTAAAAGGTATTTGGATTCTCACCATAAAAAAGTTGTTAAAGATAAATTGGACTCCCTCTAACAACACTTCCTGGGTCCGTGCATGCCTGTGTCGGGGATTTCCGATCGGATGGGGGTTACTCTGACATTTCGTAGCTTATGTGGACTCGGACCTTTTTAAGGAGGGGGTCTAACTTTTAATTTCAATAATTTTAGGGGGTTCAGATTGAATAAATATTTTATGGGATCTATGATAAAATTGTGGATATTTTAGGGGAGGGGACTCACAGTTAGGGAGTGTGGCGAAAAAGGAACGCATGTGCGCGACCCCCGTAATTTGACTTTAAAGCATGTATAATATCATGCGCGGATCCAGGAATTTTTGACACGGGGGGGGGGGGTCCAGACCGAGACGTTTTTAGTCCTTAGCTTATTTTACAGAGGGGGGGGGGGGCAATGGTTTTATTGCAGAGAAAACTATACTTTCCCAAGGATCCAGAGTGGGTCCAACATTTTCAGAGAGAGGAGAGGAGCGCATCATTCTTTTAGTATTAGCACGCATCACTATCCTTGCATTTCGTTGGCACTCCTCATAAAAAAGTCTACATCTTTGATCGAGGTTCTGTAATTTCGAGTAACAGTTTCTACACGTAAGGCCTAAATGAAATATATGTGTGGTTCCTGTTTCATGCCAAGAAAATTTAGGGTAGGTAGGTAGGGAAATATTAAATTTTGTTATAACATTTAACAAAAAAAATAGTGACAGAATTTGAAAAAGTGCCCATTTTTTCTCCAAAGACCATTTTATTGTTTAGGGTATATAGGGTTAAAAAAATTAGGGTAGGTAGGCCACAGGAACCACACATATATTTCATTTAAGCCTAACGCCACTCTACATTAATGCCCCAATATTTGGCGAGCAATGCTTTGGCGTTGATGTCTGATCTTTTTGTGGATTCGATCCTTCGGACCTCTTGTGCGCTCTTTCCACAGACCATGCAGACACGCTCTGCAGGGTGCAGATTTTTGTTTTACGGGAGCTCTATACATTTCTATCCCATGCTGTAGCCACGATGATCCACGGATGTATTAGTTTGTCTTCCTGGTGTCTTTTGATGGTTGTGTGTCTCTTCCTTGCAGTGCCATGGGGTTGTCTGCTGTTTGTGATTGTGGTATTTCCTGATCATGCTCACATACTATTTTTAGGTAGTGAATACCCTTTAAACCTTCTTTACATGACCCACAAGACTGGTGACCTTGAAACATGGTTTGCATCATTGGATAGTAAGTGAGTATGAGCCACTTTCTGTGCCTTTTATATAGTAAAAAAATTAATTGAATTTGGGTCACACTGGATTCATATAATACCTGGCCTATTTATGAACTTTTTCAACACCTTTGCTTGTTAACAGACGCTCTTTCTGGAGCATGCGCAGGCTCTCTACTTGAAAAAATACCATATGCGGAAGAAAAAAAATAGGTATATGGGATTCGATCTCTGGACTCTTACCTCGTTAAGCCAAAGCGCTACCACTTGCGCTATTTGGGCAGATATCGTTAAATGATTGCATCAAAATTATAGAACATTGAAAAAATTATTAAAATCGAAATTACCAATAACAGCAATATTTGAAAGACTTTGTATCGAAAAGAAAGTGCGGCAAATCTTCTCAGTTTTCAGTACATGTTCATTTCTCATTTTGATGTGCGAAATTGACCCAGGATGTAAACGGATGCTCTTTCTGGAGCATGCGCAGTCGGATGAGTGGGATTCTCTACTTGTAAAAAATTACTAGTTACCAAACGTCATATGCGTAGCGGAAGTGGAGCTTTATCAACGTGGGGAACCAATCTAGTCGGACCATAGTTGATTGGTTCCCGTCCTCCAATGCAAACTAGGAGTTGCCGGAAACCTGTATGTTTTGTATCGATGGCTGTGGTTGGTTGTCTGTTTTACTGGGGAGGAACGCTGACAGCCGGAAGAGCAACTATAGTCTCTATGGTTAACGCGCGAACTCCACCTCAGCTGGATCCGCTGGTTTCCATTTTGTGTTGCGTCAGCACTAAAATGTCTAC
>CAXHUL010000336.1:15560-102965 GCA_964019695.1 Loripinus fragilis | reverse complement strand
TATTTATTTCATATTAATAATAATAAAGAAAGCGTACAGTTTTTATTACGTGTCTTAGACAGTTTTTACTTTTGACTTCAATGTGAAACTTTCGATGTAATAAACGCCAGGTAAGTAATCATTGTGCAGTCAGTTGTTGTGCTAAATATGAACACGGAGGTATTTAAGATCCATGATATGAACACCCTTTACAAAATAGGTGACCTAAAATATAATGGCAAATACTTTGTGGGCCGATCTTGCCCCGACTTAAGTGGCCGAACTTTCCCCTGACAGACTATTTCCAAACATCACGTGACAGCTCCTTTTAAGATGCATTTGATCAAATTATCAATGTTTATATCAAAGCACATAACCCTTTTGTAATAAAAATATAAAATTCAAATCAGAATCTTAACGCATCTTTATATAAATAAAACTGAAAATACTATGAAAAAGGACCTCAGACAGTCTTAATGAAGGATTGCCCATAAAAATGACCAGAGAAAAGTTTCAAAGAAAATGATATTTTTTCTATGAGAAAGATAGTAGGTTCAATCCTCGACTTATCCACAAAAGCCGTTTTCTCATTGGACAAGTACCTATTGAAAAATATGGGCTGAAAACTCTGTTTTTGCTATCCAACATATAGAAAATAGAAACAGTTTTACTGAAGTGCTTTCCCCCCCGTGACCAAACTAATCCTTTTGCATACAGTTGTAGTTTTACATTTCACACATCATATAAAAACGGCATGATTGGTCAGGGGGGGGAACGATGTCAAAATGCTCAAAAACGCTTTATTATAAAACCTTATTAGAAACTTATTTTGTAAAGACCTGTATGTAAATGGCATGTATCAGAGCTTTAGTTATGAGTGCTTACAAAGTAATTAATTGTCTCATTTCTCAACCAAAACATATGTTGTGGGTACTCAAAAGAACCGTCGCAATGAGACAATTCTTTTAAGCACCAAATTGTAGATAAAATCTGATGTGTAAGAAAAATATTAACGATTTTACGCTCAACATCTGTGTTTATCTAGACTATGATTTATACAGTATGCAGATATGATACACCTCAGTGCACAAGTCAACTGGATGAACTTGAAACATTACAGGTAATAGTCAAAAGTCATTGACAGCACACTTCTTTAGATGAAACAATGTAATCTTCTCAACCCGAATTTTATGCAAACCCATCACTTTCGCCTCAATTTTTATGCCGCAAACATAATATTTACATGTATTTAGGTGAATACTCGACGAATCTTTGACTTTCTGTGAAATGAAATTTGGTCACATAGATTACCCCCACCCCCTAAACCCTAAAGTCCTGGCATAATTCTGCAATATATTCAAAATATTTTTATATTGCTAGGTTCACTAAATGTAAGGGTTTGGTTTAAGCACAAAACTATAGTTGTCAGTTATGCATTATCCTAGCCACAGGCTGTCAAAATTTGGGCAGATTGAATAGGAAACTGTCCGAGGTCCTTTACTTATCATGCAAGAAAACGAGTTTTCCGGTACACTATCTATGTACCTTTCAACAATGCAGCCATTGTGTACCCATGTAAACAAACTCGTCACAAGTAATTTCCAAATATGTTTCTTAGCTCCATATCTTAGTCTACATGCTAAATATAGCCATATGCCGAACATACCCCAGGGACAAACTAGCCCCGGTCTGCCCTATTACATGAACATGGAATACACAGGGAGTTAATTAACCACCAACATATTACCACATCATCAACAACAGCAAAATCCACTTGGGATTTTCGGTGTCCGAACACGCTTTCTCTAGTGTCATTTGCAGGGATGACGCTAGATAAGTGCATCGTCCTTCGAATCGGGACGTTAACTGGATGTCCCATGTGCAGGGAAAGTCACCCCCTGTGCAGGTTAAAGAGCCCTAAGGTAATTTAGATATGGTTACTTGTAGAGTGTATAAAGTACACCTGCCAATAAAACTCGCAAGAGGATCTGGCAGTATATAGAGAAAGAAAAAATGGGATTTCTTAGGAAAATGCAAGTGGTGAGTCTTCTTTCTTCAGAATTATGCCTTTCTATCTGTTCTCAATCTTGTTCCGTCTGTTCCGCATCTTGTTTTGTGTATTTCAGCAAGTGTTCTGTCTGTTCCTTATCTCCATCCTTCTATTTGTCATCATGTTCTGTATATGTTTATTCCAATAGATGAAACTTGATTTTTTTAGACAAAGTGAAAACATTAATTTTTGCAACCATAGAAAGTATTATAATTGCTACTAGGCCCTATACATTAGCTTAAATTCATTTTCAACAAAGAAGAATACATATGAGCCGCGACATGAGATTTCCAACAATGTGGTATGTGCGACCAGCAAAGCCTCAGATCAGCCTGCGCATACGCGCAGTCTGATCAGAGCCTTTGCTAGTCGCTTGAATATTCTATGAGTGTTAAGCTACTGACTGAACATCATTTGGAGTTTCTAAGGTTAAAAGGAGGCTGCACATGCTGGTCTAAGTCTACACTTGACAAAATACCACATTGTTGTAAATCACATGTCGCGGCTCAACTATGATGAACATTCATGAATGTTTTAATAAAAACACCTAATTATCTAAATAAAAATTACATACCAGGTGTGTAGTTAGCCCTGTAATGATGTAGATTGACTCTTGTGCTAGGGGGGGGGGGGGGGGTCCGGGGGCATGCTCCCCTGGAAAAAATGATAAAAATGGAGCAATCTGGTGCATTCTGAGTGTTCCAAAGTATGTTACTATCAACCTGAAAATGAAACAATTTTTAGGATAATAAATCAATAACCAAAAGTGTACAAAAAATGGAGGCTTTTTTTTCCTTTTTACATCAAAAATTACATACCAGGCGCGTAGATAGCCCTGTAATGAAGTCAGATTTGTGCTAGGGGGTCCGGGGGCATGCTGCCCCGGAACGTTTGTATTAAAACGGTTCAATCTGGCGCATTCTGAGTGTTCCAAAATACGTTATTATCAACCTAAAATACACAATTTTAAGGATAATTCCCCACAAAAGTAAAAATTATTCGCCATATCAGTCACCAATACCACTCCAGATTAGCATGTTAACACGAAAGTAAATACAATTAGATTATGAAAGGGGGTCTGGGGGGCTTCCTCCCAGAAGCGGAAGATTTTTAAAAAAAGAAATCAAACAAAATGAAGGCTTTTCCTTTATGATGAGATTTTATTTTTACTTTTTTGCAGGACTCCCAACATCCCCAAAACTATCAGTTTGCTCCCAAAATTCCTGAAAATAATTACCAATGCTCCCATGCTCCCTGAAAATATATAGCCATTCTCCTCAGATCTCCAAAACCCTTGGGGCACAGAAAGATTTGATTACATTTTGATCACCGTAATCTTATTTTAAAGGTCACACTAGCACTTTGAAATGCCAAAGGGGCTCTTGCATGGTATGGGAAATTAACATGGGAGTCTGCCCACGCTTGGATTTTGAAAATATTATGTTATTTAATTGTCTGGGGTATAACTTTAATATTTATGGTGCGCTTGAGGTTTTATGCAATTCCATTGCTAATTTATGACGTCATGAATGTTATCACTATAATACCTAGGGTACCCAGTTATAATCATTTCTAAAGTAATTGACATAATATGTAATGGGTGGAGAAATGTTTTATTAAATAGCTATATCATTGATAAGTTCGCTGTTACTTAAAATGGCTATGTATGTATTAGGATATAAGGTGGGCATTCATTTTTATAGCATGGTACCCCAATTTTCGACTGTATATTTTGTATCAGTCAAATTTGGAATTAACAATTTTACAGATTGCAGTCTTTGTCAAGATACCATTTCAACATATAAACTATCCATATATGTTAAGAGCAAATTGGAGACATATAACAGAGGAATTAATATTGAGCATAAGCAAATACCAAAAAAATATTTTAACAGATGATGAGAATTATCACTGCTCACAATATATTAAAAGGTATTTTTGGTATTTGCTTGTGCTGATATCTAATTCTTAAAAGACGGTCTCCAAAAGCCTCAAATGTGGCCTAAAATGGCAATTTCTCTATTTTAAACCTATTTTGTCTGCCATTTTGGTTACCATAGCAACCGGTAAAAAGTAAAATAAATGCCAGAATTTTACACTTGGGCTATTCTTCTAATAAACCAATAAGATGAAATTGGTGATAAACAACTTTCATTTTTTTTTCTCAAAAGGGGGCCTTAAATAACCCCTTAATGCACGTACCCCTTTGAATAATTGTTTGCTTTAGTGTGCTTTAGTTCCATGGTTTTCTGAGATTTCCTGAACTTTTTTGTTGAGTATAGTTAAAACTCTGGTCTCTTATATTTCCTTTGAGCGATATAAACACCCTACTGCTTTGGTATTATCACAATGAATTCAGTTGTATTTTCGTAAGAATAAAAAAGTCCATACATATTTCTATTTCATTTGATAACCAACGAGTAACAAACGTTTGATTAAATGTTTGCTTTGAATGGCAAGACAGTACTCAAGCATAAGTATGTATTTAAGACACATCAAAAGCTAGATTATGAATGTGCGAATATATCATCATAAATCAACACTTCATGTCAAATATTTACTTCATTTTAATGTGTGAGTTCATGACAATCGTCAACAGACTGCTACAAACTGAATCTTTTGTTTTAGCCTCTGTATCCACACATGTGTGGGTTAGTCCATGTTTCTAGTTTTGATATTTTGCATTATTTCAAAACTATCTTGTAAGTGTATGATGGCAGTGGCAGTGTTTTCTGTTATATTTGCTATTTCATGTATAGAATAATAATAATAATAATAATAATAATAATAATAATAATAATAATAATCACGGAAACGTCTCCGTGCGAAATACACTCCAGATTTGCACCTAACATATAGGAAAACGACGGGTTTCGTTGGGTTGAAAAGTAAAAAGATAGTGCGTCGAAAAATGAGCTATATTTCCTATACAAAAACAACTACAGCATCCAAAACACCAAGCCACCAAATTATAAGGGGTCGAATTTATGTGCCGATTAAATGTGAAGCTTGCTTTGGGCCAAAATGTCCCGGACTCATTTCCAAATATTCAATGTTTTCGAGAGTTTGAATTTGCGAGTTGCCAATTGCACAAACCAAAACAAGATTAAATTTGTGGACATGCAGTAGATACTTAAGTTGAAATAATGAGTTGTGAATTCATGTATACACATTTTTGCATCCTAAGGTACACGTTGACTTTATCTTAAAATATATTGACGCATGAGGAAGAGGTTTTTTCGCATGATCTGTAGCTCACTATGAAGTGGTTACAATGTACATAGAGCGAGTAAGAGTGGCGCCATTCATCTTGGCTTATATTTATGTATAGAATATTGTCCAATCTGAAGTTTTATAGAAAGTCGTAATTTGCATTTAAGTGTGATATTATGTGTCCAAGAACATTCATTGCGCAAGCTGATAGCATTTGAACGGTTTACCAAACATGATGAAAAACAATAACCTTTTGCTTCTGATCGCTATAAATGTTTTTCACATGGGATATACATGTATGCAGAAAATCAAAGGTACGCAATAACTTTCATTAAGAACTAAATATCACTTACTTAGGATTAGTTCAAACTTTTAGTTTATTTTTGTATAACAAAATGTGTAGATATAATACAATAAGTTCACGTACAGATCGTTTCGAAATACAAAAAAAAAGGATTCAGAAGAAAGTCAATTGACTTTTGTAAATCTGTTTCCCAGCGGATTCTCCATATAATATATGCCAAAATAACCTTTATCAGAAACAAGCATCTTTAAATCTCTAAGGTATTATTCTATTTTATCGGAACATAATTAATCAAATAAACATTTAAAATTGTTATTGACATACACGTTTATAATACAGCAGTTAGAACACGGGGGCATCAGCGGCATCAGCACGTGTTATTGTTATAATATGAACATTAGTGACATTAAAATCAAAATCCCTTTTCTGACAAATACGCCTGATTATGGCGCAAAGAGCAATCAAACGTTATGCATATGAACACCTTATACGGTAACAGCTGACATGAGCTAAGGTACAGTAAACAAAGCACAAACATCTGACGTTTAGTGATTTTACATTTGTATGTGTTTACAATCAAACATGTGACGTTTACTGATTTTTACATTTGTTTTAATGTTTGCACTCTGACATCTGACGATGTGATTGGCGTTATTTATTCTGCTTTTTGTTCCTTGGACTGAGTGTGTTTTAAAACTTGCTAGATATACATACTTAACACGATATTGCATGTCTAAATAGCGAAATTCAATTGAATTTTTAAACACCTTCTATATAAATATCAATTCCCCCTTATGGATCAGTTACACATCATGGGTCAACCCATTTCTCAATTTCAAAACAAGTTTTGATGAGTATGACACATTTTGGTGTTCTGTATTGTCTGAATAGTAGCTAACTGAGGAAATGATTTGGCCTCTCATACCATACCGAACGTCATATGCACATGTTAGCCAGCCCATATGCTAAAACCAATAACAAATTATGTTGCCAGACATGCTTAGCATATGCCAATCGATGTGCTTGTGTCTGCCTGTGTGTGTGGGTGAGTTCACACTAGCGCGAAAATGAGCAAATACATGAGTGAGTGACAAGTTAGTGCCTTATTTGAACAGATACAGCACACTGTCGATGTTTTAATATGTCATCGAATACGGATACAATGTGACAATACATATGCATCTGATTTCTATCAAATCACAATGAAGTTGTTATACGTTGTATACAAATGAGGAATATTTTGATATGATATCGCCCAAATACCATCGAAACTGCATTTATTATACATTTGAATATGTTTACAGATAAGTTATTCCAGCTCGTTTGATACAATAACTGTAAACTGTAAAATGAATCATTTTTCAAATCAAGATGCCACGGGTATGCATTTCCAAATTATGTTCCTGAAGAATATTTTAAATAAACCCAGAAGAAATGCAGCATATTGCAGCATTTCTTCTGAATCATCGCTGTTGCAAAACGTCCGTTTATTAGTTGCCGGTATAAAAATGGTTAAATGGACTGTTGCTTTTAGATTGTGCAGTGTGTTTGTCTTATTTATGTTTCAAAATTTTAGAATCAACATTGGACACCTCGATCACTGTCAAAAGCAACGCTCGGATAGGAGAGGTGGTGTTTACAGTACCTGACAACAGCTCAAATGTGCAACTCAAGACAGTCATTACGCTGTGTAAAATGTCGAACTATTTAAAGGTGGCTCCTATAAGCAGCTGTAAGTTAACAATTACGGAATAATGTAAGTGACATTATCATCACTTCTCAATATTATGTTCTAAATAGGTAAGAAGCAGGTCAGGAAGGGTGGATACAAACATTACACATGTAATAAGAATAGTGTTGGCAATATCACTCTTTCCATCTTATTTTATTGTCTTGCTCTCATCTTCTCTCCTGCCCTCCATACAGCCCACAACGATATACAATGCTCTCAGAAATTTCCACAATCATTTTTCCTGGTATAAGCTATAATACTGTCATCGCACTAAATTCCTGATTATATCTTTATATCTGTAATATCCTCTTACATAGATCAGAGGACTTCAGCTTGGAAGAAAATAAATAAAAAAGTCTTTGACTGCGTATTCAAATTTATCTATGAATCTTGGCGTTTCGATCGCAATACAACAGCTGAACACGACGAAAGCTTATAAGATTGCGCTTAAATGACACACACACACACACACACACACACACACACACACGCACGCACGCACGCACGCACGCACGCACGCACACACGCACGCACGCACACACCGCTTTCTTTCACCGTACGTTGAGCATCATAAGGCCTTAGTAAACCAAATGAAAACTTCGATAAATGGCCCCAAATTCGTTTTTACACATAAAATATCTGCTAAAACTTGGTGAAAAAATCCCACCACACATGTTATTTTCAGTGTGTACACAATGAGACTGCGTTTGACACCAGCATGATACAGACTGTCAAAATGTACCTTAACATTATAAATATCTATCATTAATCTAATACTCTTTCAATCTTTCAACCTTTCTTTCTCTGCTTCAGCAGGCCGCGCTTTTTCGTCTTGTAACCAGTCCTGAATTTTTTTTTTGCAAAACCCGGTCCTGACTATTTTTTTTTCAATAAATCTTCCCGTCCCCCATAAAAATCAAATGGTCGCTCCCTTATATATGTTTATATTCTTAGTGAGGAGACCTACTATTGTGTTTCCAGGACTTCAGTGACCCCCGTTTTTTGCTAATTATTCTTTAATGGTGATTTTAATTGAAAAATAAATTAGAGAAATGAATTTAGATATAGATTGCGTAGTTGAATTAATTTTTTCCACAAAAATATGAGATTTTGTATAGGATGGGATTAGATGGATTTTTTGGTGTGTTTTTGCTGCTCCTCTTTGAATTAGTCCCCAAGTGAACCTAACGATATAAATAAACATGGATTATACAGGTCAGTGGAGGTAATTCGTCAGTCCTACAGATAAGAGTGCGTAACAGAAAATTATTTTTCCTATTTCTCAACTAAAACATATTTGGTGTGTACTCAAAACGACCGTCTCGATAATACGGTTCTTTTGAGCACCCATAACACGTGTTTAACCTGATGCAGACAGTCGCAGCTTCACGCTAAAATTGCTTAACTAGACCAATTTTCGTGCATTAGGCTATGATTCACTGCTTATACTGACTTACATTTATAAACTTCACTTCTAAAACCGATGCATTAAATGACGTAATACATGCTCAACGTACACATGACGGCATTGTGCATCGATCGCTTATGATTTCAATTTGAATTTGCACCCAGTTTGTGCCGTTAATGTTTTGCTAATCAATGAACAAAATTTGGATCATTTTTTTTCAAACAGTTGTGCTTGCGAGTAATAACTTTATGAAATTTTGACGTCATATTAAAGACAAAATGTAAGGTCCGTTTACGAAACTTGCCAACATTCTCGTTTTGCTTTAAGTAATGGAAAGCATGATATGAGGGGTACATTAGGTAATGTACAAAGAATATGCCTACATAAAAATTACGTTATTTAAGGTGAGCTATAACGCCCAATGGCCAGTCAATGGTCTGCGTTAACATCATCCAAAACGGCCGTCTGGAACGCGTTTCCTTCGCAATCGTCGCTGGTTAAAGACTAAAGACTTTTGCAAAGGATTTGTAACAATCTTTTCACCCACTTTGCAGAGTCATGACATTTAAGTTTTACTGAAATGCATGGCGAAAAGGTGGGTGGGGTAAGTTGTTTCTTTCAGCAGACGCATACAAACATTTTCTGAACATTATAAACGCACATTTGGTAAAATAGAGCCTGTTTTACAATGGTAAAACACATTTTTTCCTGTTAACGGATTATGTCTGGAAACAAAGCAAATGTGGCTAAAATCTTGTGTCGCTCGAAATGGTGCTCCCTGTCTTAAACCATGATATATGCTTGACTGATAAGATGTTATAATGCTCTAAAATTCATTACTTTAGTCTGATCAGTCTTAGAGATATTCACGTTTGTTTTTAGATGAGGCATTTTTTCTTGACGTCAGTATAGTATTGTCTAAACATTAAATGCTGGGTTGTTGTTGTCCTCTGCTGAATTTTCTTTCAAGATAATTATTTTCTAAAAATATGTCTTTCAGGAATACAGTAGGTTTTTAAATAGTATGGATCCAGGTAATGCCCAACATTTTAGCCTGAACTTGGCCTTGGCTGTTGACAAAGTTTATCAGCGAAATATCTTAAGCAGGCAAATACTTGGTGCTCTTAAAGTTTAATGTACTGTATATCCCGATTCGCTATTATCGTCAATTCTCTAATTTGCTTGAATTGTTGTCATAAACTCTTTACTTACTAGTGTCGTTTGCTGATAATCTTTGCAAACAATTAAGACCCAGATCAGACCCGACGGGCATGGTCTGGATCAAAACTGCTTGACACTCTACTGATTTTACCGAAAGCATTTTTAGAAAAAAAAAACAACAACAAACTAACTGATTTTGAAAAAAAATCAGCAGACAACAAAACCATGACAAATTACCTCGTAGGCAAAAAGAGTCGATGAATTGAAATGGAAGGTGATATAATGTACATACAGGTTTCATGCTTAAGCCTTATATTTGCCTGCTTTCAATGCGGCACGGTTTTGGACCTTTATAGACTTTTACAATTGCGTGTGTGCATGCGTGTGTGTGTCAAAGTGATGACAAGTGATGAGGTTTGCGGAATAGATATTCGTTGAATCAGCGGATATAGATATTCCTGTAGGCTAGTATACATCATCATAGCAATGCAAATATACCACGTGTATCTATAGGGGTGCACATGGGTATATTCACAGGGAAAAACAACTAAGTTATTATTTTGTACAGGGGATTTAGGCTCCATTAACAAATAAGGGCGTCTCCCAAAAAATGAGATTTAGTAACGCGGTGTGCATTTAAATCCAGTGCTAAGTGACATTCTTCTAGGCTCAATTTAAAGCTGTCTAAAAAAAGGAAAACGGGGGTCACTTAAACCCTGGAAACATATTAGTGGCCCATGGGCTGTAAGGAATTAGAGCATTAATTTAAAACATATACTTTCGTTGGTTCCAATAAATCTACAGTTGTACGAACATAAAATGCTCTTCGTAACAACGAGTACGTGTATATGAAAAGTAAAAGCATTTTGAGGTAAATTGTAGATGAGCTGTATGGTCGGTGACTGTAAAAATATATCATGAGTGCGAGGATGGGATAGAAAAAAACGTCCCAAGAATCACAGATTGGCATTATGAGGCTTGCCGAGTGATGGCAATGGGACCGATTTGTCTATCCCATCCTCACACGAATAATGGATTATTCTTCTTGCCCACAATTAAATACCACATTAATGTTTATAAAAAAGGCTCACAGAAGTTCTTGAATACGCTGAGATGCAACATGATATGGTGACGTCAATTTAACGTGCTGATTACGTCACTTGTCTTGCGACGTGCGGCTGCTCGATTTTAATCTTTCCTACGGGTTGGTAGGGTCAATCCGGGTAAATACGGACAGTGGGGTAAATACGGACAGATGGCTTACAATTCACATATCCAGGAACACAGGTCTGTAACAAAGAAATGTTTTATTTCAGCTTTCAATCGTGTCCATTCGGCTCTTCTACACCCGTATACCACTTAATTATGACCCTTTGCAATGAGGATTTTTCTTCCATCAGTGGGAATACCCCTGCATAATCCAGATTCTTTGAGAATATCACAAAGTTTCATCTGTCGGAAGAAACATTTTCAGTGCATGAATTCAGTCATAAAACGTGTATTTCATTGCATTAAATTGACTTTAACCAAAGATTGGACTATTCAAGTTTCATTTTCTTAATATTTTTCTTCAATAATGAAAACCATTTCGATCCAGTAACTTGAAATATAAAGTGTCCGTATTTTACCAGTCGATTTTTGTATGTCGGGAAAATACGAACGTCGTGTTTTAACTTTGATTTTCTCTTCGCACTGATGATAATTTTCTCGATTGTTTTATGCTAGGTTTACACTATGTTCCCGGCAGCCACGGCAGAAACGTAGCTCGCCGTGGTGTTTTTAGTCATTTTTGTATTTGTGTTCAAGGTTTAAGCCCTCCAGTAAAATATTTTACTGACCGTTCCAAGGCGGTACTTCTTTTGTGGATCTTTTATGTTTTTGTTCTATCTTGTGTTTGCTATGTTTTGTGCGCGTCTGTTTATATGTGCTTCGTGGTCACCTGCTGGGAAAGGGCTGACCTCTTGGCTCTCGTTTGTGGTGTCTTCTGTGAGTTTGTCACTTTCCCATTGGTATCCTGGGTCAGGTGTGGTACTTGATTGTATCGATTCCTGATCTTTGCAACCTTACTTACTTCAAGCTCTGTTAAGTCTCGCTACGTTTTCTCACGGTCTGTCAAGGTCTGCCGTGACAGAGGCCCTCCGGCGCGCTACGGTCTGTAACGGATGGTTCTACGTTTCAATCCCGGTCTGCCACGTTCTGTTGGGACCTCTGACGTTTTGTTACGTTGCGATCAAGTTCTGCTACGTCTATCAAGTTCTGTCAAGGTTTTCTGCGATGAATGGTGTTAAAGCCCCAGTATGCCCCCCCCCCCCCCCCAAGAATTGATCATCTCCAAACCCCGTGGAGACAACAAGGATAACTGTAATTTGTAAAATATTCATTCTCCTTTTCAAAAGTCAAAATTCATACTTTGTATTAAACAGCAGTTTTGACATTATAATATATACAGCTAAACCTGGTTAATTCCAATTCGAGTTATCGAGTTTTGGCTGCATTGTCTATACATACTAATGTCAATTCAAGTCATACGTTTATTGTATTTTTAATATTGAATAGCTGGGAAACAGTTTTACAAGAGTCAATAGACTTTCTTCTGAATCCCTTTTTTATATTTCGAAATGATCTGTATGTGAACTTACTGCATTATATGTACACATGTTGTTATACAAAAATGAAATAAAAAGTTTAAACTAACAACTGGGATATTTCTCACTTTTTATAGCAAGAGAGCTTCGCGCCGAAGATGTTAACGCAGTTCAGGCCTCCAAAGCTCTTCGAAACCGTACGACGAGAGTCTTGAAACAATAACTCCAGCCATTGGTATCAGCATTAACCCTTTGTACTCTAGTGACTCATTTATGAGTATTTTTTTTTTAATTCCAGAAGATTCTAATGAAATGGCGCACAATGCAGCATTTTATCAATGTCTACACTGACTGATCTTCAGAGAAATAAATGCAATATTCTGCCACGGGAAAGTATAACCTATGACACCTCTATAATACAATGAAACTACTCAAGATTATTTCTACCCTTGTCACTACCCTCCTCCTCAGATGCATCTATCTGAGATTCCTAGAATCCATGTTCAGGTTCGAGCTGTGGGGTCAGGTTAGGACAACGTGGCAGATCGCAACAGAACTTGGTAGACCTTGACAGACCTTGGCAGACCTTGCGTTGCCGTCTCGTAACAAGCCGTCCCGCTACAGACATACTCCAGGTTGTGTTAAGGTCTGTTACGTTCCGTCACGTTTTGTTGCGTTCTCCCCGTTCAACTACGACACATTTAAGTAAGTCAATCCCGCCGTGGCTGCCGTGGCAATTTTTTTGACTGTTTAGAAATCTGTCCCGGCAATCACGGCGAGCTACGTTTGTCGACCCCGTTCCCCTACGTTGTGTTACGGTCACCCCGTTTCGTCCACGGTGGCCGAACTCGTGACTGCCGTGGTCGCCGGGGACATAGTGTAAATGTAGCATTAGCAAAACGTATATTTTAGATCAAACAAAGCCATGGGAATGCAGGTTGAAGACCATTTATGATATATTAAGACAACAAAAAGCACGGTTCCAAATCTTCATAGCCATTATTGACGTGGTGCCTCAGGTCAACAAAACTGTGCTATTTGTACAGGATATCTGAAGGATAGCATGCCTGGACACCAAAATATTTGCTGAGGATCAAACCATGCTCCCCGATGCATCAAACTACAAGGCGCCAGAATAAAAAAGAACGCTTCAACAGTTTTTCAAAGTTACCTATGCAATAAGTCTATACATTGTCCGTATTTACCCTAATGGAAATTGTACATGTCCGTATTTTCCCTGCCTATGTCCGTAGTTTCCCTTCCTCGTCCGTATTTACCCGAATTTGGGTCCCCTGTATTTTTGCTTAATTGCCTGGTTTTCGGACCATATATCGTCTGTTCTCTTGTTGCAGGGTACAGCGATGGCATTACGCAAGTATAAAACCCGGTACCTGAATGTATAACTCCTGCCAAATAACGACAATGGCTTATTAAACGTGGCGGTGTAAATATCGTCCGTATTCACCCGGATTGACCCTACTGGGTATGTGAGATAAATAGAATCCATCATTGGTGTTCAGTGGGGACAGAAAAATCCCAACCCGAGGGCCCACCGTTCCAGTGGGAAACGAGGCTTGCCGAGTTTCCCACTGAACGGTGGACTCGAGGGTTGGGATTTTTCTGGAACCACTAAACACCAATGATCGATTCTTTTTCTCATATACCATGACCGTACGGTACTGTACTGTGTAGTATTTGTTGGTGACGTCACTGAGATCGATGTTTACAGTCAATGACGCGCGCTGTACAAATCAACTTGAAACAGCGAATAAACAGCACATAAAACAATGAACAAATGGTTATTTCATCAAAATGGATTTACAAGAACTAGCTTATCAGCCACAGTAACTCGAGTAAGTAATTTTGTTGAGGAAAATGTGTGTGTGTGTGTGTTTTTACATCGTCAAGGCTCCCCGTCCCGGTGGATTCAGTCACTCAATGCCCAACACAACAGGTTAAATATGTCAATCGCAATGCACTCAATGCATGTTCAAAGCATTGAATAAAAACTGTAAGTAAAAATGCGTAGTTTTACATTTAAATCCAGTTGAAGGCCGACTTAAATCGCTGAAAATTCAACATAGAATTTTTTCCTGACTGACAATTCACCTTCGTTTTCGAAGGAATACAGTCATGCGCTATAAATGTTATCTCACATTAGCAACCGGCCGCGTGTGGCTTATCTCGTATTAGTTACGCTTATCTCACATGGATAGCGATGTGGGACAGATTTTTCCGACAGCGAGCTTACATAGGGACCACTCGATCTCGTATGCTTTGGTATGTGAGAAAGAATGATCTCAAATGGGTAAAACAGCTGGAATTTTGATTTGGTGTGCGAGAATAGAAGTAATCCACATAAGAAAATTATAATGAATCAGAAAAAGTAGTTCAAAATTCGGAGGTACTCGTATGCAAAACAGTAAGTTACATGTAGTATGACCAAGAAATACCACAACCGCACACTGGAGACAAACTCACGGCATCGTGACATTTTTTTTTAATTCTCATTTAAAATCAGTTATTTATTTGGCTACAAATAAAACTTTACAATGTTCCAATTAAGATTAAAATAGTTTTTGATTGCAATAATATTCGTCTTACGTAATTTGCTGATATTAGGCTCGACAACTGGATTTTAAAAAAAATTATCTTGGATAAAAGTTCTGAAATGCATTCAAAATGACAACATTTTCAATTTCAATGATGTCATAATAATTGTGCATTGTGCTTTATTTATTGATTCAGCAGAAATTATCGCTATTCTAACATTAGAATGGTTATTAAAAGTGACGAAAAAATAATGTAGTTTAATTTTGTGGTTTAATTAAAACATGGTTATAATTCTATAATCTGAAAATATGTAAGTGGTATGGGGTGGGCGATATATAAAATAGGTGGCAACTTTTAGACAAATAGTTCATCGAAGTGATGTGAGCATCATTTCAAAAATAAAACAGAGCTATTTTGAATGGTGCATATTACGCTTCTCAAAAATGTCTCTAGCCAAAGCTACAAGGCAAAAATCAGAACTTTCGAAATAACCCTCTTAGCATTTACATATCATCACCATGTACTGTTGTTTAAATAGCTCACATAGAGAAATGTAGTGCTTATAATCATGGCTATATTAACGAGCATGATTTGCATGTGCCGTTTATTCTCAAATACAATAATATTCAACTAAATGAGATTTTTAGTAGCATATACAATATAAATGAATATGGGGGTAATTATAAGTTAATGTTATAATAAGCTATAGTAGCTGTATAATTGTAAATTTTCAAAAGCAGATAACTACATGAACGAGGGATGTTTTCAGCCTGCTTCTTCGTGTGTAGAATATCCATATATAGGTGATTTATACCTGCAAAAGACTTTGATATTGCTTTATATTCTATGAAATACTGAGGCTACCATTTTGGTTAAAATCCTCCTTGATGCTACATTTTCTGGCATTCCACTGACAGAGTCGTTTTTGCTGAAGGAATACATAGCGAAAAGTTATACGAAAATAATTTGCATCATCTTTGCTGGTCGCTTTGATGTTCATTTGTCAGTAATACAGCCGATTTTGAAATTTCCATATTTAATTTCACTCATAAAGTACTCTTAAGTACGTCATTTGAAATAAGAAAATCACTTAAAACAATGCCATCTCTGGATCAGACAAAATACCGCGTTTCATCAATGTTATAATTCGGATGCATTTTTGGACATTATTACACGTATTTACATGTACATAATCTGGCGGGCTAATTTCAGACAAAAAATCATAGGAAACGAAAATGGTAAACCACTCAGATGAAATACCCCTAAATATTGGTTTCAGTTTAACTGGTCTGCTATGCACTGTGTGTATTGAAACTTCGATACAATCAAAATTGTCCTTTCCTGGTACTAAGCCATATTTCCGATTTTCAAGAACCATGCGTATTTTAGTGTTACGTCCATTACCTTAAACGACGTCAACGTAAGATGGGGTAACGTAATAAAACCGTTTGCTTAAGAAATCGGTACGGGTCAAACGTTTGTATCCTTATAGCGGTTAAATGGGAAATGAGTCAGAAAACTATGGATATGTGATTCATGCATGTTAAATGTTTGTTTTAGAAAATACAGCATGCCTTTCTAACTTTCTTAAAATGAGTCTTTTCGATTGGGAGGAAAATATACGCTGTGTATATAAATGTGCATTTTAAAAAGTATGTAAGTTATTAAACTTTGAAAGATAAAATAATGTTTCATGCACCATTATAACGCCGACGCTTTGATCTTTTGTTTGGCATATGGCACAAAATCCGAACGCGTTTGTGGATGGAGTTATAAATGGGTTTTCATTACATATTGAACCCCCTCGTAAAGAAGAAAGCAACGATAAGCAATCGATACAATCATGTACCACACCTGACATGAGACATCGTATCAGAAAGTGACCAAAACACAAAGAAACTTCACACACAAGAGAGCCAAATGGTCAGACCTTTCCCAGCAAATGATCACAATACGGTATAATTTAGTCAAACAAAGGAAAGTTATTGTATACGCAAACCCTGATGATTAGAATGATAAATCATTAAATGCATATGCGGATGTACTTTTTAGGGCGCCATACAGCGCATATATGGGCCTCAACGTGAGAAAACCTGTCTTTGGAGGTTTGCGAACAACACAGGCGCAGACCAGCCTGCGCATTAGCGCAGTCTGACCAGCGCCTTTGTTATTCGCTTAATAGATAGTATTATATCTAGACTTGCTACTAGCGAAAATTCAATTTTCGAGCTAGTCCCGGTAGCTTAGGAGACTGATTTGAGTCTCGTTTTTTGGAAACCCCGAAGACAGGTTTTGTCGCGGCGAGGCCCAATTATTATCTAAGTAACTATATTTAAGACGTTGTTTATAGTATTTGAGTTGTCCTGTTTAAAGTAATAAGGTTGCAAAGATCAGGAATCGATACAATCAAGTACCACACCTGACCCAGGATACCAATGGGAAAGTGACAAACTCACAGAAGACACCACAAACGAGAGCCAAGAGGTCAGCCCTTTCCCAGCAGGTGACCACAAAGCACATATAAACAGACGCGCACAAAACATAGCAAACACAAGACAGAACAAAAACATAAAAGATCCACAAAAGAAGTACCGCCTTGGAACGCTCAGTAAAATATTTTACTGGAGGGCTTAAACCGGTTTAACGGCGCCAACCTCACCCTTAATTCAGATGTGGATCAAGACACATAAATATTTGGTTTGCATGAAAGACCCCTAACTTATCAATGCATCATCTCCTAAAACATATAAATCAAGATATAACAAGGAGATAAAGCAATGATAAGGACTCAACAGTAAATTAAACTGAATACCGGAGCAAAAGAAATCCAACAGGTTTAAAATCGCCTTTTACAACCAGATTTCCACTTGATGTAGATTCGTCTGTTTTATTTGCTGATCATGTTTTATATTTTGTTTTATTTTTTGAAGGGGAAATAAGTGTGAAGTCATGTCTCCCAGATGATTACACAGAAGTTCTTCACCTCTGTTCAGATAACGATGGAATCTGTCGCGGCATTCTTAGACTAACAGTGATACCATTTGTAAGATTTATTTCATCTATTTTGCTTTGTCGTAAGCCTCTACTACGTATGCATCAAATATATAAACGAAATGCATAAGTGCATTATACATAGTGTACTTGACGATTCCTTATCCTAGTCTGACCAGACATGCTCTAGAGACGGATTAGTCATGAATGATTTGAATGCCATTCTCATCAATACGCTTGTTCATTTATTTGACAGTACTGTTTCTATATATTTATCTGAGAAGAAGTCTGTCCGGATACAGGCTGGTAACAACAAGTGCCCTATCGATCAAAGATCAGTTTGAGGACATTATGTATGTTTGAGTCTGTCCGTCTGGCCCTCCGTCTGTCTATCAGTCCGTCGGTCATGATGTTATTCTGGGCCCCGTGTCTGAACCATAATTCCTTCAATGGTAGGTCAAATTCATTATTACTAAACATGAATATTTCCCATAGCATGATAGTATGGCACGCATATTCCATGATTGTCTGCACCACAGGCGCGGGGCTTTCGTTAACCACCCGTTAGGGAGCCTCTGTATTGCATAGCGGTTCGACATGACCTTGTTTTAACTGCCAGCTCCAAACACCATGGACGGCATGTGTATACTGTTTGGGGCTTATTTTAACCAGTTTATATACGATCCAGAGTGCATATATGCATGTCTTTTGAGATTATGTATTTTATCGATGTTTGTATTTTACACTGTTGTGTTCATGTTTACGTTGATTTTGAATAATCTTCATATTAATTCCATTTGTTTGGTGCACTAGGTCAGCGATGGGGGCTGTGGATCAGACACATTTGCTGATACGCCCCTTTGTAGCTGTAACTAGGCGGTGGTAAAAAATCAAAATAAGTAATGGAGTAGATTTGCGAGCATTGACCTATTTATGAGCATTGCTTGCATTATTAGACACATGGTGACGTTTTTTTTGTTTTACATTGTACTTCGTACGTTGCTTTTCAGTGTTTTGGTTTTATACAGTAAGCTGTACATGTATGACTAAATGCTTTTACTTTAAAATAAATGACTGTTATGCAAAACGCAAATTGTATGCAGTGGAGAGCGCCTAACTTATTTCACACTTTTACTTGAAGCTATCAATTTGCGCCATACTATTCTAAGCATCAGAGTTCATTAAACAGATATTTTGGCAGATATTTTGAGTATATTTCATGGTGCAGTGAATTGTCCTATATTGTGAGCATCATTAGATATTTGGACACGCAATTTTTCGTGGGACAGAACACTTTATATTAGAATAAAGTAAATCATTGTTACCTATATTTCACGCTAAAGTATTATTGCTAAAACGTCTTGTAAAATATTTGACTAAACTAGTATGAAAATAATAATACGTGCTAATGTTTCATAGTACAGGGCCTTTGACTCAAGATAAAAGTATTTCAGTTTGATCTCTATAACATTGCTCAATTTATTTGAAATATATCTTTAGGTCATTAATAGTTCAGAGTGTGTATTGAGTGTGGCCTAAAGTTTGAGTTTGATATCGTAAATATAAACCACACGGACCTGTAAATTATTAATTAGTCATTTTTTCCTTCACCCAGAAGACCATGTGATGACAGAATGTCATTATTTCTGATTATGTGACATGGTGAAACAACCTTTGTCGAACGTTAACTATATTTCATGGTCTTATTATTTGGCTTGGTATTTACATGGCTTTTTGGTAGCTTAAAGCTGCATAGTCTGTAAATTTTGATCTTTTAATTTTTAAAATAACGTTTCTATTTTTCAAGAACATAGTAAAAAACTAAAATTCAGGTAAACATTTTACCAATTTCGTAAATCTTTACAAATTATCAGTATCAAAACAACAGCATTTATGTTAAAACTTGACTGTCTATAATTATTGGAGGGACGCAAATAATTACCAATAAGAGAATAAACACCTGTTTTAATAAGATAATTCACTTTTCCATGCAGTTTTCAGCTATAATGAACAGATTTATTGTGAAAACTTAACTTAATTCTGCTTTTACAAATGATATAAATAGAAAAGATTTTTTTTCGAAAAATGTTCATAGTTGCAGACTTAGTCTCTTTAATATCTTAGTTGGAATATTGTAAAATATAGCGTGAAGATTTTCTGACACATTGGATGCAGGTAAGCTATGTTTACCCTTTCGGCTACATTTGTCTCCATTCAGGCACCAAATAAGGAGTGATCGACTTTGTGTGTGCTGATTGAAGGGTCGAGAGTTTGCTAGGGGCTGTCATGTCCCGAACTCATTTCCAAATTGGGCTGTTGGTATTTTGAGAAGTGCAACTTATACGCTTTTTGACGAACTGTTTAACTGCGTTTAGATTGGCATTCAAAGCCAAGCGTTATATCAGGGCCGTTTGTTTGAGTAACTAGTTTGTTTCGTCAGTGCACAAGCGTATCTCACTTGTGGTCCCGGATCTGTTAATGTGACATTTTCTGGTCATATAAATTTGTTTTTGTGATGTATAGTTTTGTGTGAATTCTAGTTAGACAATCATCTAACTGGAAAAGAATACTGACTGCGTTTATCACGATTTATGATTGCTGCTTTTTTTCTTCTGTTTTCTAGTCATTCGACCTTTTGGTGCCATAAAATCGACTAATTTTTACGATTGAAACATTTTGGTCGTTTCCAAATGTCTAAGACACGGTAATCAATATGAGCTGTGATATGAGATTTTCAACAATGTGGTATGTGCGACCAGCAAAGCCTCAGATCAGCCTGCACATACGCACAGTCTGATCAGAGTCCTTACTAGTCGCTTGAAGATTATATGATTCATGAGCCACTGACTGAAAATCGATTGTAGTTTCTAAGCTTTAAAGGAGGCTGCAAAGGCTCGTCTGAGTCTACACTTGTCAAAATGCTAAATTGTTGAAAATCGCATGTCGCGGCTCATATGTATTCTGACAAAATAACAATTGTATTGTATTCTTGCTCTTATGTGTGGTTTCTTTGTCTTCTAGATTCGCGTCATTGCTGTGCCATAGATAACCTTTGCTATGTGATTGTTGTATTTCCTGGCCATACTCAATTGCGTTTTATTACTCTCACAGTGTTACACATTATGGTCGTGAAAGCGATCTGGCTTAACTGGGCCTAAATAGTTTTACTCATATTGAGAATTAATTGTATTATATTGAATTATTTTCCAGTGGCGGAAACCATTCACGACAGTAAAGTTAAAGGTTATGATGACAGATTTTAAAACAGATAACGTTATTGATGTCAACGAAGGTAGTTCCTTAGACAAATGTGCACAATTTCCACCTGTATGTACTGTTGTTTGCACAAACAGCGACAAGATCTTTTGGATCAGTTCAGGTAGTATTAAAAAAGTAATTAATAACCAAGTCAAATGAAATTCAATTTGAGTTAAAGCAAGCACAATACCCTGCACGCTAAGCCAGGACTAAACTCAGCATGAACATCCGTCCAATATACTATCCATTTGAAGAAACATTAAAACAGTTCACTAATTATACAGAAAGAGCACTACTGCAGAACATAACCATAAAAATCCCATTAATCTACCTGATATAAACATTAATTCTCTTAAAACCATAAAATTAAGGCATCCATCCTTGTTTTAGAAGATTAATGGTATGTATTTAAACCCCTTTAATAACCAATAAAAACCTACAATCGTGGCCATTTACTAAAAAAGACAAAAAAACACCAGATTAAAAGAACATGAAACGACCCTTACTTCTATTGGTGCTGTCACATATTACCGGATAACGGTAACAGACGCTGAACAGACAGAAAATATGCAAAAAAATGTTTATCCGGTGGTGGATTTCGTCTTGGCGGTGGTGAAATTCGTCGCGGAAGTCATAAGGAGTGCATACGTACAAGAAAAGTAACTGACAAAGAACGGTCAACTAACATACCTGTAAGGGATGCATAACGGACTAAACAAATATTTTCCGTATAAGAAACGGGCAAAACGTTCGTTGAACGATCACAGAATGCACATGCGACTCTCGTCTGGGGAACTCCAAAACATGTCCTGTAGTTGACCCTTCACATCTTAAGTCAAGTGGACATCAACGTATACAGACAGGATACCTACAGGATGCAGAACGCATGAGAAATGAACAAACCGCATTAGAACCAGACAAACCGCATACCAACACACAAGTAACATTCATCCACTGGACATCTTTATCCGGTGGCGTCCGTTCGAAGTTTTGAACATGTGTAAAACCTGCCAACGGATAGGAATGGACAAAACCGATATCACTTGACACGGAACGCATTCACTGCATGAGGAACGGACAAGAAATGCTTTCCACTGGACAGGAACGGACAGAGAATTTTACTGTCCGTAACGCGTTTGTTAGCACTATCAGGTTAAGTTGTGACAGTCACTTATATCATGTCATAAATGAAAAATAATGGGGGCCAATAAACCTTGTTTTATTTTTTCATGGCCATTATAATGACTTAATATGTGTAAGTAATAACCATTATATGGCAAACAAAATCGCGACTTAGGTTACAAAGGAAAGAGCATATGGGTAGTTTGATAAGTTTCACACCCATTAGTATATTACTGAAGCCATAACCCTTGTATTAGGTTTGAATGAGAATTAGGATTATAAAAATCTAAAACTTATGCCCATATTATACTAAAACAAAATGCTAACTAATGGTCTCAAAGGAAAAGCACATTATATTCATGGGTGTTGATAAGGTTCATGCCCACCAAAATAGCATTTACATGATTGCCATTAATATTTGACATAATGGGCATTAGATAACAAAGATATATTTTGATGTCAATCAATCTCAGAACTCATGGCTATTTTTTTATTGTAATGCCCGTTACAAATTAATAATGGACATAAAAGTGCTATTAAACGAAAATGATAATTTATTGACAGCAAAATTATTTTATGAGCATTTGAAATAGAAGGGTTAGATTGTATGCATAGAAGACACTAAATTTATGCCCATTAATTTCATTTATACAAATTATTTATGAAAATTTGCCAAGAGGTGCTACCATTAAAGTTAGGTGAAAAAATGCCATCAATATTAACTTTCGTGGGCAATAGAAACAACAAAACAAAAATTATTGGATGTCATGGCCATCATCATTGAAATCATAGACAATTATTAAATCCATGCCCATTTTGTAATATTAAGAAAACAAACCTAGACTCATTTGTAAAATAGATAGAGAAGTCATTTTCAACAGCATTTAATTGCAGGATACTTTTAAAAGTAACGTAGAAAAAAGGAAAGTAATAATATTAATTGCCACAAAAGAACGAAACCCATAAATCATTTACCATAACATACCGCTGTAAACTTTGGTCATTTTCATCAAGAAGTTGTTTAATGGCCATTAAAAGGTGCCATTTAAGTGGAATTAAGCTGGATTACCACTATAGTTTTGCACATAAATAATAGTTTCTAGGAAGAAATTAGAAATAAAAGAAACATTAAACATAAAATTAGGCATAAAATTATAATTTGTTACATTTTTCTATATTAATTTGTTTCTGTAAAAGCATCTAAGTGTTTGTTTTGGCTCATTTTGCATAAATATGCCTTCATGGGAAACAAAATATTCATACACAAAGTTTAAAAATGATGGCTCAAAACATTGACCATCATGTCACCGTGACAATTGGCTTAAGTAAATTCCCAGCATTACATGACATTTACATTGTGGGAAGATAATTTGCAAAGTATGTTAGACATTTTCTACAGTTCACAGCCTGGTATATTGAAATCTATGCACCATGCTTACATTTTGAACTTTGATACATTATCATGATGACAAGTTTTTAAACAGATTTAGTATTTAGACAGAGCCTAAATATACCATATACTACACAATATTATTCAACTGATTTAGAACATTGGTCCCAGCGATTTGCTCTCATACGTGAGAGTCAGAAAGTTTTGATGCGATGGTTCTGTTGTTGTTGAATCAATGTTGATTGTCGATCCCATTGTTTGTGGGATTCTGAATTTGGTCATTGTATTGCTATGCAGTACTTAGTGTCATTTCTAGGTTTACAATCATCAGAGAGAGAGAGAGAGAGAGAGAGAGAGAGAGAGAGAGCGAGTGAGATAGAGAGAGAAATAGAGGTGTAGCTGTTTTACTTGAATTGTCTTCCTTATGTCTTGTGACTGCTAGTGTGTTATGGCTCTTCCTCATGGTGCAATGTGTTGGCTTGTAGTGTGTCATTGTGGTATTTCCTGGTCATAAAAGCATGTGGGTATGGTCAGAAAATACTACAAACACACACTGCTGACAAATCCACGGCACCGTTAGCCACAGAACAATAACAGTCAGAGGACACCAGAAAGACAAGCAAAGATGTGCAATCAGCTCTCTCTTTCCTATTAAGGTGTTTGCAAAACTAGAAAGGACACAATGCAATGCACATCAAAACATGAAGCAAACACAGAACCCCAAAAGCAACAATTAACAACGAACCAACACATTGTGCCTACATTCATTTTCAGTATCGAAATATATTGCTTAATTTAACATATTACTTCTATAGGCTATTTTCATTTATTAGTCTTAGAAAATGAAAAGCCAGTCTATAATGATGCATGTGTAGTTACAGTATCAGGTAGGCAATCTGATTGTAAACGCCCTATTTTGGTATTACATGATGTATGCAGTGAAGCTACTATTGTAGCTGCTTGGATAAGTACTAGCTAAGTCTACCTACTAAAAACAACACCAGCTGCTTGATATAAAGAGAATGAAAAAGCTCTGACCAGGGATTGCCGCATGCACTGGCTGCAGACCAACCTACACTGTGCAAAAGAATTATCACAGAACACAGACAGCCAGACACCCACAACACAATTAAAGTAAAGCTGCCGCTTTTCTCTTCTTCGGCAAGAAAAAAAAAGACAAACAGGATTAAGGTTAAAACTCTTACTGCCTACTGAGAATCAATCGCAACTGCCTCGGCAAATTCAGCAAAATTCCGTTGAATCAGACCATGGATGACCAGTGAGGATCTACCTTGATAGCGCGGGTGATAGCGTGTCGCTGACGTTATATAACGTGACGCTGACGTCACAGAAACCATGTTAACACAATAACTAGTGTGATTGCAGCAAAACAAACGATTTTAAATGAAGTTTATGCTTTTTTTTCAATAAAATATCGCTATATTTTACTTTATTTATTCTGCTGATTGACTTTTCGGATAGTCAGAATAATAAATTTTGACAGAGTTAAACCCATATGCTACATAATTAATTTTCCATACGACAGTTCCTCTGGCTAACAAAATGAAGCTTTTTGGTACATAGAACTACGCTATTCTCCTTACATACACCCGAGCCATGATTCGATTCTCGAATTGTGGCGGACTTTCCAGAATGTACTGATAATGTGTATGTGTAAACTTATCTGCAAACCAGATGCAATTTTAATAAAACGTTTAGATCGCTAGAGAATATCAGTTATGATATTGCACATGTAAGTAAAGATTTACAAGAATTTAACATCTTGCCCTTCCCCTTAGGAAGCACAACCAAATTCCATAACAATATGTTTGCAAATGCATTATAAGATATGGTAGGATAAGTTTATGATTATTAGTTTAAATTATAGTGATCCCTATTATCTACATTGGCTATATCCTTGCAATTTAATGATCCTGTTCACAGTTTGACTAAATGCTAGATTTTGTTTAGTGTAGAAATATGTTTAGGAAAACTGATATTTTAAAGATTGTTTCGTGATTATGAACATTTGCATTTAATATTTATTTATGAACTAACAATAGTTCTTATTTAATAAGATGCGTAAATATATTTTCTATTTACTTTTAGGAAACAGCCATGTTTTAACATATGCATATGGAATTATTGATAGATTTCTATACAAACTGACAGTCACCTGTCCAGCCCAAAGCAAGCTGAATGAATTTTATTGGATGTCCTATAACCGTTTGAATATCAGAGCTATGTTTGTACTGAAGCATGAAGTCCAAGCAACATCACCAGTAGTGCCAACTATGAATTATTTACAAGAGATACATAGTATAGCTTCCTTGAATCAGTATACCAAGTCTGACTCAGATGGCTATTTTAGATCATTATTACTAAGAAAAATCAGTAATGACATTTTAGTAGCATACTTTGAAAGCAACATTATCAGGGATACCTTATACAAAAGTAAAAAAAGACGATCATTTGCATGTAAAGAACAAAGACGGAAGCGGGGCTTTACTGGAGCTGATTGCGATTTAAATTTAACAGTTACCAGTACAACTCCAATACCAACAACGACCTTATAAACGATTACAAATTCTATAAATACGACGAGTACAAGACTATCCTCGAAGCCAACGATCACATCAACAACGTCAACAATGAAATCAACGACAATAACACCCTCTATAAGAACCACATCAATGACCACAATCATTACATCAACAATTACACCAACGACCACTATGGCCACAGTCTGTAAACCAACGATAAGTACAGTAGCATCGACCTCACCAATTGTAGCTCTCAATCTTAACTCCAGAAGTACGACAATATCAGCTATATCAACAACCCAAAACATCACACCAATAACTGAGACAACTTTTTCTACAATTATTACTGCAGTTGCTTTAAATAACACACTGGTGGATACTTCACCCGAGCCTGTGATGACAACAGTGACATCAATAACTAGTCTCTTGACCATAGCTGCTGTAACTCAACCTCTGTTACCAACGACAGTCTCTACGCAATTTTCTAAATCAAAAACGACGTCGCAAACAGCTAAAGTTACATTTACACCAACGTTACTCACGGCATCAGTATCAGCTACCACTTCATCAAGCGTTACATCAACGACGATGACTCAATCTATAGATTCAACAATTTTACTTCCAAGTGAAGAGCTTGTAGGTTCAAGTACTTTTCTAGATGAACCAGTGAACATTGTGTTTATCGCTACAGGAACTCTTTTAATTGCATTTCTATTTACAATAGGAATATTGTGCTGCCTGTATACGAAGAAAGCACAGAAAGAGAAAAAAAGGTGATAACTACTTACTTTTTCATTTATTTGATTACCTTAGATTTCCCAATTACATGTAGTTGCACGGTTTTTGAGAGGACTCCGACTCAATGGTGACCCTAAAATACGAGCATAAAGCTTTTGTAAGTGAATTGCTCTCCGATACTAAATTCCTTCTTTAGCCATGACTGTCTTGGGGTAATGAGCTATTGTCTCTGTTTCAACCATTTGAGCTAAATCGTTTGATTTTTTGTGTGCCAATTCACTTAATTAGTAATGCAGCCTCCAAATATATATGTGTCTTGATCCACATCTAAATTAAGGGTGAGGTTGGCACGCCGTAAAACCGGTTGAAGCCCTCCAGTAGAATATTTTACTGGCCGTTCACAGGCGGTACTTCTTTCAAGAATCTTATGTGTTTTTTCTGTCTTACGTTTGATATGCCTTTGTGCGCGTCTGTTTATATGTGCCTTGTAGTCACCTGCTGGGAAAGGGATGACCTTTTGGTTCTTGTTTGAGGTGTCTAACTGTGAGTTTTTCACTTTCCCATTGGTATCCTGGATCAGGTGTGGTACTTGATTGTATCGATACCCTGATCTTTGCACCCTTACTTACTCCATGTAATCCAAAGGAAATAAGCGGATAACTGAAACAACGACACAATCTAAATATGTGGTAACAGAAATGAGCTGCGACATGGGATTACCTACAATGTGGTATGTCCGACCAGCAAAGCCTCAGATTAGCCTGCACATACAAGTAGTCTGATCCGAGCCTTTGCTAGTCGCTTGAATATTTAATTAGTGTTTAGCTACTGACCGCACATCATTTGAAGTTTCTAAGTTGAAAAGGAGGCTGAACAGGCTCGTTTGAGTCTACACTTGTCAAAATGAAACATTGTTGGAAAGCACATGTCACGGCTCAAATATATTTAAGCCCCACGGTGGTTGTGGCTGTTTTTATTTTAAGCTGGTGGTTCTGATGTTATTACATCATTCTAATGCACTTGCAAATGCAACGCGACGTATGATTGGATAACATCATAAATTTGCGACAGTATATTCTGCGATATACTGTCGGAAACCCGACGTCATTACGTAACGTCGCTTTTCATTGGTTGACAAGTGAATATATGCAGCTGGCAAACTTTTTTATGCAGCTGGCAGCCGCTGGACGTATAGGCTCAACAAAGTACATTTTCGCTGTCTTTTTGAAGGGAAAATGTTAATAGTGCATTAGAATGGGGATAACCATATTCAAAACTTTCATTATGGGGAGGTATATCGTCGGATATACGTTCGGAAATCACGTTTTAAAACTAAATTTCCGACCGTATATCCGACGATATACCTCCCCAAATGAAAATTTTGAATACAGTTATCCCTTAATTATTTGTTGGTATCCATTGTGGGTGTTTTGTTCTTAGCAATTGACCTTTCTATTACAGGCATCTCACTGAGAAAGAATGAAATAACTGTTGCTTTAAGTTTATTGCATGTTTTGTTTTCATTTGATTGTCTTTCTTTGTCAGTGTTCTAATGTTTCTTCCTAACGGGGCATGCACTTGTATATTGAGATAATGGTATTTCCTGGGCATATTCCCTTGTTTTTGTGGTAAATTTATCCCGAGTGAATCTTATCCAGACCATTACCACGAGATGATTTCCCTTTCCCAAGCTACGAAAACCACCATGTTAGTCTATTTTGTCATACTTCCTTAATGCCGCTGTCGGCCAAAACCAACGCATCGACGTTACAAAATTAAACCTAGTGCAGAAGGCCAAATAAGTAAATAATCTAAAAAAACCCTGGATCATTCAGAAATAGAGAGAATCTACAATATTAGAAAACAGCAGACTCGGTCATTGAGTCTGTTCATGAGAATAAATGGAAAATAAAACAATTCTCACGCCCCATAGCACCGGCTTAGGAGGTTATCTGCTTTCCGTCAGAACCCAATATTCTTGAAGAGCCAGAATATGAAAAAATATCAACACTATATCGATGCACAGGTAGAAGTTTTACCAACTCCACACAGAAACAACAACAGCTGTTGCGACCTCTAAATAATCTGGTAAACGGACCCTTCAGAGATGGAGAGAACCTACGATATTAGAAAACAGCAGACTCGGTTTTATTGAGTCGAACCTTAAAGCGTACAACTATTTTCGTTTTCTTTAGCATCTGTTTTTCATACGATTTGAAGACATGAAATACCTTACCCACATTATATGTTTCAATTGAGAAATAAGGTGGCTACATTCGAGTTTCGCACTCATATCTTGGGTACTGTCAGGTGCTACAAGGATATTGACTGGTCTGTTCTGCGGATAATTAGATTAAAAATGATTCAAAGAAAGTAACATGTAACTTATAGCATAATTTTGCAGAACAAATCTATGTTTGCATTCTTATTTTTGAGGTTACAATTTGAAAGAGTACCCAAAACATTGTTTTAAATAGGGTGCATGGGCGAAAACAGGAAATACAATAATCACACACAGCAGACCAGCATACGACACATTGAAGAAGAGCAAAAGAACACTAACAGTCACAAGACATCAGGAAGGCAACTAAAGTAAAGCAACCAGCGGGAGCTGGTTGTACCAGGTTTGGTGGTATTAACGTTTCAGAGTTAATCTAGTCGCAACAAAGTGTCCACATTTGAATAAAAATATTGAGACATTCTTTTCTCGCACACCAGATCGGTATTTACGTTGTTTTACCCATGTGAGATAGTTCTATCTCGCATACCCGTACCAGCCCATGGAAAAGATAATAAGCGAAAAGCAACACATCGATCAGTGACGTCATTGTAGTGTTAAAATCACGTCACCATGTCGCAACTCAGCGTATTTGGGATTTTCTGGAAGTCTTTTTCATGTTTTTTCCAATATAAAATTAGATGTTTAGTGGTGAGCAAGAAAAAGAATCCATTATTCGTGTGAGGATGGGGCAGAAAAATCCGTCCCTCGCGATCGCCATTTGTCATCACTCGGCTCAATGGTAATGTGCTTGACTCGAGACCGAGGAACCACGGGTTCGAGCCTCATCGGCGTCACTGCGTTGTGTGCATGAGCAAGACATAATTATCCTAGCTTAGCACTGGTTCGACCCAGGTAGACACGTCCCTACATATTTGAAAGATTGTTGATGGGACGTAAAGAATCAAATCAAACAATCATCACTCGGCAAGCCTCGTGATGCCAATGGGTGATCCTCGGGAATGATTTTTCTATCCCACCCTTACACTCATGATGGATTCCTATAATCACGGCTGCATTTGATATTTATTACTCACCATAAACGTGCTGTCAGGTTAAATCCTCATTGATTCTGGGCTAAATCGTTTTCAAAACAGGCACCAGTTTTCGTGGTACCTCTTAAAAACATTATTTTGCGAAAACTTTATTGATATGTGAAAGGCGTCACCAATGACGTGTTGACGACGTAATTATGACTGAACGTGACAGCCACCATTTAATAAATATCAGAAAGCTTACGACACCAGAAGGTGGCTTAAATTGATTGGCAATTCCACGGGACAATTTTGTGCCGATCAGAAATCTAAATAGCACGCTTACTGTCAAAATAATATGCTTCAATTTCAAAGTGTAGGAAATTGTTGATGGAACGTTAAGAATCAAATCAAACAAACACATCAAGATTTAGGGAGTCGGTGTGGCGTAGTGGATAAACAACTCGCGTTGTTCATAAGAGTCCATTGTTCGATCTCCGACTCCCCAGTCTGTCGTATCAGTCTCTCAGCCATGACACGTCTTTTTAGATGCTTTACAGCTGAACCACTGCCGATGAGCCTTTGAGTGTTCCCAGGTATAAAAACACAAATAAATCAGCCCTATTTAGTACTGGTTACTGCAAAAACAGCCACATAAATAAGCTTACTAAACGTTCAAAATATAGATTGACCTTTAATGAGTTTTTCTTTTAAAGTATTTTATACTTTACATATCATAAACAAACGAATTGCTAAGTTTCGATGTTGAAAACGTGATTCACTAACATTTCACTTCATGATGTTCTCAATACCAATACCAAATGTATTGACCATTCTCCTGGCGTATTGCTCAAATCTAAAAGGGGTACGTGCATTAAGGGGCTATTTTGGCCCCCTATAGAGCCAAAAACTGAAAGTTACTTTTCACCAATTTCATCTCATTGATTTATTAGAGGAATAGCCCAAGTGTAAAAATCTGGCATTTATTTTACTTTTACCCGTTGCTATGGTAACCAAAATGGCCGACAAAATAGGCATAAAATAGAGAAATTGCCATTTTAGGCAAAAATTGAGGCTTTTGGAGACCGATATTTTTAAGAATTAGATATCAGCACAAGCAAATACAAAAAAAAAATTAATATATTGTGTGCTGTGATAATTTTCATAATTTGTTAAAATATTTTTTTGGTATTTGCTTGTGCTCTATATTAAATCCTCTGTTACATGTCTCAAATTTGCTCCAAAATGGCCATTTTCCTAATTTCAGCCGATTTTGGTGGCCATTTTTGTTATCATAGGAACTGTAAAAGGCGAGTCAATGCCATACTTTTACACTATGGCTAATGTTCTAATAAACTTATACAAAGAAACTTGCGAAGAGCAACTTTTATTAATGACCTCATAGGGGGTCCAAAATAGCCTCTTAATGCACGTACTCCTTTGAAATAATATTTAAGGCTAACTTAAAGCTCAAAGCTTACAGTGACACCTAGATAAACGCAATGCCACCCTGTTTGTAACACTTCGATAGCCAAAGCACGTAAAGAAACAAAGAGCGAAAAACAAGTGCACAACAAGTATAGTGCATTCACACTAATACGTTTTATTGGTTGACAGACATGCCAGAGTGGGATTATTTTACTTTTAGGCTTGATTTAAACAGCAATCAGTAACATCTCGAATAGTCAAACTTCGATTTCTCGAGACACACTGGATTCAGTGATATTCCATTTCAATAACTGTCTACAATAACAAATGTTTTGGGTGGGTAAAATAAACTTCTCATTTAGGCGTTTCTTTACGCGTCCAAAGTATGATTATGTTATTACAGAAAAAAACGAATATAATCTTTTTTGGGATTTATGTAATAGATAAAGGATTCTTTTCCGAGGCTTCCTTGTTTAAACCGCGAGGTGGGCGTAGCCCACCGAGTGGTTTAAACAGAAAGCCGAGGAAAAATCATTTATCAAGCTTGTAGTACGGCGCAGGCGCAAATGAACACGTGTTACTGACACCTGGCGAAAGTTACATTCGCTCCCCCCAGCATCGGGCCTAAGCTGTCAATTATATAACATTTACCTACGGGTTAATGTGTCGCTATTTAGGACGTTACCGCCTACATCGCTGTTTAACAAAAATTGGAAGTTAGAGTACGGTTTTAAGCTCCTCCTTCGTCGTTATTCTAGGATGTCTGATTTAAACATCAGCAAAGATCAAAGAAAAAAGCATCGGCCATACTACAAATGTTTTTATGTCTACCTCATTTTAATTTGACATACTGATACATCTAAATAAAACCTCTAGTTTACTTTGAAATTTCTAGATTGAACAGTACGTGTAGCTTAAATTGTCTTATTATTTATTGTAAATGTAATAATCCTTAAAAGTAAGTAAGAGTGCAAAGATCAGGAATCGATACAATCAAGTACCACACCTGACCCACGGATACCAATGGGAAAGTGATAAACTCACAGTTATACACCACAAACGAGAGCTAAGAGGTCAGCCCTTTCCCAGCAGGTGACCACAAGGCACACATAAACAGACGTACACAAAGGTATGATAAATACAAGACAGAAAAAAACTTATAAGATCCACAGAAGAAGTACCGCCTTGCAACGGTCAGTAAAAAAATTTACTTGAGGGCTTAAACCGGTTTCACTGCCCCAACCTCACCCTTAATTCGTATGTTTATCAAGACACATATGCTAAAACCAAGTTCTAATTGGTCACTTTTCAAACTCATTATTTCTGACCAAACGCTAATAAAATTGAAATGATTGTTTGCCTATATATGTGTTTTTCAATTGGCAAACGTTTAGCAGTGTTTTTGAACAGTTTACTTCAAAGTTTTTGGGGTCAAAATGCAAAAATCATATTTTTTTAGGAAAATGGTGTTGAGAGTAGTTTTAATAAAATTGACCTTTAGATGGTTACAAACTGGTCTGTCCGACTTGAAAAACACCAAACAATTGAAATTTTGCTTATGGTAGATTTTTAACACATTTCTAAAATGTTGCATTTTTCAAAACTTTTCGAGATTTTTGAAATTCACCAGTATTTCCTGGTAAAATTTTTAAATACACTTAATTTTATTTGAACACTGTAGGCCAAACACAGTAGAACTCGATTAGTCCATTTTTGACGATTATTGTTTTACAACTACTGTACACTTCCGGTTTCAATGTGAGAGTTTAAAAATCGATTTGGTGGCATTATATTTTTGTTTTTTTCAATTTTCAAAGAAGGACGGTGACGTCTGGTGATAATAAATAATCGCTGAAAATTTCAATGCCGTATCGCTGATAATAATATGATTACTGTCATTAAAAAATTATTCATCAGAAGATTCCTATGCCACATGTTCAAGCTTATTATAAATGAGTGAAAAGTGGCAACTAGCTTGACGCAGTTCTTCTAAATTCACCACCAATCTTATTCCTTTTGAAAGAGACATGCGTGTATATTGTCCACCCTGTCAAACTAAAATCTACTACTTTATATAATATCAGCATCAGCGAAAACTTATAAGAGGCTGCGTAAACACACAGGCGCATTAAAAGGCTAACTTCCAGCATAATTATAAAATGGAAATAAATCATGGTCTTACATGTTTATTGTCATATGTTGGTTATGTGCATTTCTCTATTATTTATCTCAAGGAATTTAGATGGAAGGTCATCCAACAGCAGCGACGCTTGGTCCCGTGAAGGAGAGAGAAGCAATAGAAGAGCCAGATCAATGTCTTTAATCATTTTCCCCAGTACAGGTACATGTATGTTTAATTCTCAACATTACTTAAAATTGATATATCAACACTTAGCATACTAATTTTCTATCAAGTCTTAACACTGATAAGTTCTAGGTTAGAATGATATTGTATTTCTTTCTTTGAAGTTCGTTTTTATTTCAGGAAACAGTACAGTCCCTTCGACATTTCACCCATTTCTTCACTGTTTTCCAGTTACACAAGCGATACGCCTCAAATTGTTATACATCCAGTAATGATAGGTCTGCATAGAAATGCCTTAAATGCGTATAACCGAGTAAAGTATACAGACATGAAACCTGCTCACTATAATTGTATTTTTACATAAGAACTGCAAGTACAAAAGTGTTGCAAACTGCAACACGTTCACTGTACAAAGTCAGTTTACCTACTTTTCTACTTTCTGTTTCAGCTAAACCTTTCATCACTTGGTATACCGAAATGCCTTCTTCGCTGTTTGTCAAAGTACTCATTTAATTTGGAGTCACCAGTATACAAAGCGTTAATGTACCTATATTAATCGTACGGTATATTATTCCGTAGCGGTCTGATCAGGGTCTACATTAAGACGGTCCTTTTGAGCACCCTCAACATAAGTCTTTATTGAGGTAAACGCTAGAACGCATCCAAACTGCTTCAAAAGCCATGTTCTGTTCGATTAGCTACAACAATAACGGGTAGAAATATCTAAGATTTATTACAACAATAACTTTCAAGATAGAGGCTTTTTCAGGTCCCAGGACAAAGCAAACAACGTTTGACCAAGTTTGACTCTCTCTGTGTGTGTGTGTGTGTGTGTGTGTGTGTGTGTGTGTGTGTGTGTGTGTGTGTTAGGGGGAGGGTGCAGACATAATCGATGTGTGATTTGCATGACTTCTTTTCTAGGCTCACCTGAGCTTAAGGTGAGGTATTGTGATCGGTCCTCATCCAGCGTCCGGCGTCCGTCTTCCGTCATCCGTAAACTTTTCTTTAAACGACATCTCCTCCATGAACCCCTTGTTCTCATTTCCTATAACTTCACATGAATGTTTCCCATGATGCCCTCTGTTAAAATTGCATAATATGGTTCCGCTCTACTGAACAGGAGGGCCACCAGAGTTCCAGATAAGAAATATTTTAAACGACATCTCCCCCTGAACCACTGGCACAAATTCGAAATAAATTGTTCCTCATAATGCCCTCTATGAAAATTGCACAAATAGTTGTGCTCCGCTGAGCATAAATTCCACCAGCACTCCAGATAAGAAATATCTTTAAAAGACATCTCCTCCTGAACCACTGGTCCAAATTCAAAACAATTTCACAGAATTGTTCCTCATAATAGCCTCTTACAAAATGGCACAAATGGTGTAGCTCCGCTGAATAAAAGGGCCACCAGAGTTCCAGATAAGGAATATCTTTAAACGACATCTCCTCCTGATCACTGGTCCAAATTCAAAATCAATTCAAAGAATTGTTTCTCATGATGCCTTCTACAATTTTTGCACAAATGGTTCTGCTCCACCAAACAAAGGGACAGCCAGACATCTAGATAAGAAATGCCCTTATAGGAATTTCCTTCTGACCCACTAGTCCAAATTCAAAATAATTTCACAGAAACGTTCCTCATATAGCCCTTAACCAAAATTGCACAAAATGGTTCCGCTCCACTGAACAAAAGGGCCACCAAAGCTCCAGATAAGATTGTTTTTTTAAATGACAACTCCTGAAAAACTGGTCCAAGTTCAAAATAATTTCAAAATACCCAAAATAGTAAGTGAGTATGATCAGGAAATACCACAATCACAAACCGCAGAAAACCCCGCGGCACCGCGAGGAAGAGCAGCCCAACCACCACGAGACACCAGGAAGACAAACTAAGCAAAGCAACTAGCCCCCCTTCCCCATCAAGATGATTGCAATACTAAATACAAAATTGCACAAATGGTTCCGCTCCACCTTGCAAAGGGGCTGCCAGAGCTCAAGATAAGAAATGTCTTTAATGACGATTCCTCCTGAACCACTGGTTCAAATTCAAAATTATTTCACAGAATTGTTCCTCATGATGGTCTTTACCAAAATTGCACAAATGGGTTTGCTCCGCCGAAAAGGGGGTTAGCAGAGCTCTAGATAAGAATTATTTTGAAATGAAATCTTCTGAACCAATGGTCCAAAATTAAAATAATTTCACAGAAATGGTCCTCATGTTGCCCTCTAATTAAATTGATCATAAGGCTGAACAACATGGTTACCAAAGCTTGACAGTACATGAATCGCCAGAGTCAAGGTTCGAACAAGTAAAGATCGAACAACCGAAGATGGAAGCGCCCAAACAGTGGTACCCACCACCCGAAGCCATGACCAGACCACTTTTCCGTTTGGTCTATGGAAAGGACAAGCTACTGGACCCTACAACCACCAGCAAGAAGCGACCAACAGCCTCCATCAGAGAAGTCAGGGACACGGACCCGAACTTCAAACCGATGACCATAGATGAAGCCCTCGCTGCTCTTAATCAACCTACTATATGCACAACAGAAGAACTGGCAGAAGATTTATATATTACCCCCTCCAACAGTGATACGTCAACAAGCTCAGACAAAACAGACTGCCTAGACGAACTACTAGACTGGGAAAAAGAAGTAAGAAACATAAAGGTCTATGGAACCTTCCAGTAACTTTAATACATTTTAAACTTTCATGTGTATATATACTTTCATCAAACATATCTGCTGACATTAGGAGCCACAACGCGGGACATTACACCTTAGACCCTCGATGAACCTTGAACGTACATCAACTATATGGTCCATAATTATAGGACCCCATCTTTCAAAGATTCAAATACAATCTCCTCAAGCAAACAGCGATGATCCAGCTTGGGCCAGGACTAATGCACGACCCGATCTGGACCCTTACTGTTTGAGAATGTCTGAGGTGGCATGTCACTGCGTTGTGGCTTCTAATTGTTGTCCTTTAAACTTTTTAAATAAATTCACCACGGTACTCAGCAACGTAACGCCATTGTTCAAAGACTTCCGGTATTTTAACAATAACGTCACGTGATCTATTTGGTCCGCAAAATATGTACTTCAGTGGTGATTTTATTTACATATTCATCCTGATGAAGGGTTAGTCAACCCGAAACGCGTAGATCAAAAATAAAGTTTATAAAAACCGTTCCTGATCGTTTGTTCCGTCCTTCATCCCCTTTCCAGTCAAAGCTAAAAAAGTGTATATTTTTCAATTATTACCATTTTACTGGGAAAGCGTCTTTAACCCTAGCCAAGGTTGCATCGCAATTATTTAAGCAAACAACATGAACACTTCACAGACTGCTCTAAAACGAGTAGTCTCATCTTGTATTAACAACTTATCACACTTATCAGCCTGCGACTAGTGTAATATGACAAATTAAATCAATAAGTTATTTAATTTTAAACGAAACATAATTTTAATAAAAAATCAAGAAATAATTAAAGAAACACCACTACACTAATGTAAATTGACAGCAAAGAATAAGATATCAAAAGTTATGAAGAGGGCAACGGTCAGAAATCGATACAATCAAGTACAACACCTGACCCAAAGCACCATATTTTGTTAACATACTCTTAATTTTTTCAAAAAATGGTCTCAAAACAGTCCCTGCTCTTTTACTTTGTTTCAATAATTGATTTTGTGAAGATGCTCAAAAAAAGAAAAAAAAAAATAATAGAAAGAATTGTTATTTTAAACTACTGAGGATTAATAATATACCTACAAACTGGTATATAAACTATTTTAATGGCTGAATAGTTTTAGAGTAATAAGGAATTGTTAATATAAGTGAGTATGACCAGGAATAGCAACGATCACATACTACAGACCAACCCATGACAACGAAATAGTTAAATAATGACAACAGCTACATGACATTCAGAATACAACGAAAGTAAAGCAATCAGCTCTCTCTTCCACGCCGAGATGATTACAAAACTAAAAACAAGGATCTAATATCAAATCCACCACAAACAATGGGAACAACAGCATACAAACAGAAAACAACAACATAATCGCCCAAGTTAGAACTTAAGGTTTGTTTATCATGTTTATATTCTTTGGAACTAGTTGATATAGTGTTATCTCATTTATTTCAGCATCGGATCCGTCATTGACACCGATCGGTAAGTAGTTATATATATTCCTTCAAATAATTAAACCAAACAAGAGCAAATCGAAATTAAGGCGTTGTGTCTGAAATCTTGGCGTGTTGTAAGGCAGCGTTATATATCTTCCCACAGTTTGTAACTAGTATAGGGTAAAATCGGGTAAATTTGGACATCAGGTAAATTCGGACACACATTTGCAAATAGTGTAAATCTAGATGTGACGGCTTCTTATGAGCTGTCTCGTCAGGATTTTCACTGTTTGCTTAGTTTATTTTTTATTCAAATATTTGAAATATGAAACAAACAAGGTCGCTGTCCGAATTTAGCTGTCTGTCTGAATATACCCCACTTTACCCTATTACCTACTCTAAGACAGTAGTTAATTGCTTTTTATTCTTCATTAGTTGGCTGAGAGCACATCATTTTGGGAAACCAATTTTGTGTTAAAAAAAACACTAGAGGACCTGACGGTCCTGAAGCGCTCACCTGATCTCCTTAATAATATTAAAATAGGTCAAGATCAACTACGGCTTACAATGAAACATATTTTGCTTTATGGGGGGTTGCGGCCAATTTGGTGTCAAGTGACCTAAAATAATCTAAAGAATACTCCATCAAAACAGCCCAGTGATTTCTGATAAAAGATATTAAGATAGGTATGTGACAGTCCAAATTAGTGGCCTTGGATAAAAGGTCACAGGTCAGCTTGCCATTTGGTATTTATATAAAACTGTTGTCTCGTTAGGTTAAACATTTCTAGCAAGTATTATGATTTCGGCCTGAACAGTTATAGAAAAATGAACATTTCAGTTTTCTTATATAAATGCATTAGGAATCAAATTTGACCATGGCATAAAGTAGGTCAAGGTCAACCTAGATTCACTATTTGGGCAAATCTGGTAGGGCCCACATCCCTAATGCTACATACCAAGTCCCAAGGCCATTAGCCTTTGGCTCCAGAGAAGAAGATACTTAAAGGGTTTTTACCATATATGGGCGTGTTGGCCATCTTGGTCATGTGACCAGTACAATTGGTATAAAATTTGGCTAACCTATCATAGGGAGTCTTCATATGAAATTTGAGTTCAAATGGACCAGTGGTTTCTGAGGAAACTATATATGAATTGGTTGATGGGACTCCAATATGAGCCACCTTGGCTGAAAAGTTAAGGTCAACCTTGACCTTTGAAACTTATTTATAGCCATTGTCTCATTTGGTTCAACATATCAAGTGAGAATAATGACTTTGGTCTCAACAGTTTTCAAAAAATGAACTTTAAAAAAATCCCATTTAAATGCATTAGGAAGCAAATTTGACCTTGACATTAGGTAGGTCAAGGTCAACTTAGGTTCATCATTTGAACAACTTTGGTAGGCCGCACATCCCCAATGCTACATACCAAGTCCCAAGGTCATCACCCTTCTGGTGCTGGAGTAGAAGATTATTGAAGGGTTTCTACTATATATGGGCGTGGCGGCCATCTTGGTCATGTGACCAAAATATTTTGCATAGATTTTGGTTAAATTACCATAAGAAGTCTTCACATGAAATTTGAGTTCAATTGAGCCAATGGTTTGTGAGAAAACTATGTATTAATATATTGAGGGGACTCCAATATAAGCGACATAAGCTGAAAGGTCAAAGGTCAACCTTGACCTTTGGAACTTATTTATAGCCAGGTTAGGTTAAACATATCATGTGGGAATAATGACTAAAGCTTCCACAGTTTTCAAAAAAATCAACTTTTCATAAATTTTCCCATTTAAATGCATTTGGAAGCAAATTTGACCTTGATGTTAAGTAGGTCAAGGTCAACCTAGGATCATCATTTGAACAAACTTGGTAGGCCCTACAACCCCAATGCTACATACCAAGTCCCAAGGTCATCAGCTTTCTGGTTCTGGAGTAGAAGATTTTTGAAGGGTTTTTACCATATATGGGCGTGGCGGCCATCTTGGTCATGTGACCAGGACCATTTGAACAAACTTTCGTTCCCCTATCCTAAGGAGTCTCCATATGAAATATGAGTTCAAGTGGCCCAGTAGTTTCAGAGGAATAGATGTTTAAAAATGTTGACAGACGACAGACGGACGGACGGACGGCGAACGACGGACGCCGGAGTCACTGGTATACTATTAGCTCTCCAATGAGCCTTCGGCTCAGGTGAGCTAAAACTACAGACTTGGAAAATATATGTGTGGAACAGAGATCATATGTTGCTCTAGCTTTACTGTAAGACCCTAGCCCTACAACCAATAAACAAATAATTCCATGACCATGAAATACCACTATCTGAGATCACAGAATTAATCTGTCAAAAGAAGATTATTGCATACCAGATTGGGGTTTCTGCATTGGTTATCCATTTTAATTACGGCAATTTTATTGTTAAAGTGACGTCATCATAATATGTCACATCTCAGCGTATTCAGGAACTTCCAGTAACTTATCAATTAACATCGCGTTTCGGCAAATTTTACACACAAAAGGGAGCAAAGAATAATTAAAAGCTTGTCATATATGTAATGTGGCCATAAAAAAATAGAGCAGACCCCAATGCGGCGTCTAATCAGGGTCTCCACTGTTTTTGAACAGAAGTTTTTATTAAAATCCAAATGAAAATGAAAATTACCACCCAGCAACCCTTAAAACGAAAATGGACTATTCCAATTGAGAAGAGTGAGTAATCCCATTCGGCTTAAATGGGTTAAGCTCCATTGTTGAATAAGATATTTGAAGGACATTCAGCTAATTTAACTCAGCATTAAGGATACTACAGGATATTGCTTATTTAAGGATCACAAAAATGTAAGTGTGTATGATCAGGAAATACCACAATCACAAATTGCAAACCAACCCATGGCACCATTAGGAACAGCCATAGAACACATTATATCAGAAAGACAATTAATTTAGAGCAACCAGCTCTCTTGTCCATCAAGACTGTTGCAAAACTGAAAAGGACACTAATTTCTGTATAAAAAAGCAAGGACCAACTACAGAACCCCCTTAAACAAGGTAATAACAACAAACGATGAATCTACAGCAACAATAACAACAACAACAACAACAACACAAACAACACCATTTTAGAACGGACAGCAGTCTAGGCCACTGTGTGTGGGTGGGGGTGAGAGGAGGTGCTTAAATGCATTTACCTGGTACTAAATATTTGTCCCTAGATGCACTAGTTTTAAAAACACAAAACAATATTTAGCTCGCATGGATACCTTCTAACCTTTGCAATGTATCATCACAGAGAAACAATTTAATCAAATTAAAGAAAATCTGCATTTCAGGATTTTACATCTTAAGATTGTCTCTGATATACATGTACCTATAACAGAATGTTGTTTTAAAAGAAAAAAAAACATTTCTGTGATATCTGCATTATATTATCTGTTTATTTTTTATTTCAGAAATGGTTTAGGCTTATGGCGTATATAATTGGTGGATTTACGATGCAGTTGTAAAATTGATGAGACTTTTTTTGAAGTGGATGAAATATGGTTTTATTGTACTGATAGACATTCTGATATGCGAGACACCCGGCATAGTATATTATATGAATGCCCAGATCCGTAGTCGGCCCGATAGTGTTATGTGATTACAAAATTTCACACCATGAAAGAGGATATCTAGGATTTATCTAGTTCAAGTGGTTAAACTGTATAAATTTTACGACGGCTCAGAGGCTGTCGTTCACCCGTTCAACACTACAGACCTGTAAAGATGGTCTGACAAAACAATGTAGATCTAGATGAGATGGCTCAAAAGCCACCTCATCTGGATCTACACAGTTGCTTAATCATTTTGCTTTTTTTTCTCAATTTCATTTTTTTAAAAATTTGTTTAACACCCCTTTTTAATACATAGACCCTTCTACAGTTTAAAATGAAGGAGCTTATCTCAGAAACTACGCACGTGCGTGCGTGTGTGTGTGATCATGCATGCAAGCGAGTATGCGATAGTTTTTGTATTGTTTGCGGTTGTATGTCCCAGTCAACAGCTATTATCATGCCCAAAAGGTCAGTTCCCATATCTGGACAAGCTTCACAAAGCGGATAACCAGCACTTTGTGTTATACTTTCACTTGCAACTGACACTGGCACCCCTTTTTGAATCAGCGGAAGGAGGAGAATATCCCAGTAACCATGTAATGTTTGGCCACTATTTGCCTGCAAGCATAACGACATCCAATTTGCGTTTCGTTGGCGGGCCTATAGAGGCCCGAAATTGATTACTGGCTGGGGCCGTAGAAATTATTTCATTAACAATCTCAGCAAAAGTAATGAACCGGGCCAGCCCTGAATCGAACTGGCGGTCCCTGGATATGCAGTCGGATTCGCTACCAACTGCGGTGTATGACAAATTCTAGACGCTTTTGCACTCAGTGGAAACAGCACTCTTTATTTTTTTTTATTAAAGGCTAGCATCTGGTCGTCTTACTGGGTGCGATAGCTCGATGCTAGTTAGCTTACTGGGAATGCAATAGACTCCACGTTTATCGCTAGTGTACACGTCTGATACTTTTTTTTTGTTTACAATTGGTCATGAAAATATTATCTTGTCCTCCTTGCGCTGATTCAAAGAAATGGTAGTTGTCAGTCACTAGCGAACAAATGTTCAGTCGGAACTGGCAAACGGGCTAACTGACATCGCTGGATATGGCCTGAAATATGTCATAGAGTCGTTATGTTATATTCAACACCAACTTTATGATGACCTTAAAAGGATCAGCAGTACATTAACTGTGAACGTTTTGCAGTTTTAAGCCTTGGCGCCCCTTCATTTTAGCTCTTCTGAGCCATAGGCTCAAGGGGAGCTGTTGCGATCTTTGAATGTCCGTCGTACGTCGTGCGTCTTTGATGCTTATATGACCCTCTTTCATAATCATGTATTGTGTACATATGTATATATGTAGCATCAACTAGTGGACATTACCAATTGGTTCAAGGTATGCCCACCACCCCACGGGATAAAAATTGGCTTCGTTATATTCCGGTCCTTCTGGAATATTTGGTTCTGAATGCTTAAGATGGTGCTAAACTCCGCTTAGAAATTGTGTGGCACCGGTTTTTCGCAGTTCCCGCTTTTATATGTCGTCATAGGTCCTACACCGCTATGAGAAAGTTATTCTTGAAGACCTCCCCTAATTACTCCATCAGGTTCCCAGGCTGTGCGTGCTTCTGGCAAAGCCCTGATATCTAAGGGAAATCAGAAAATTCAGAAATACGCCCGCAGACTAAGTCCAGTTGACGATGATTGCCACATAAAATACATCAATATTCATCGATATGCTTCACGTCTCTCGAGTCTATTTTTTAATTGCTCAAATGCAGCACACCCTTTACTCGAATATTAAATGTTTTGATAACAAGCTACAATAAAAACGATTCTTTATTCCTCAAAAATATCCTAAAGTTTTACTGGTCCTAGTACACGTGAAAGTAAGGATCTGGGGACTGGGGGCCTGCAATGGTGGCAATTAGTTATTTAGTTTCAAGGCAATGGTCAAACAAACTCATGTTATAGACCCACGTTGACGTGCAGATACTCTCAACAGTGCATGCACGTGGCAAGCACGACGTAAATCGTGCCATTTCGATATGGATGCCCCTTAACGTCATTGAACATTACAGCAATTTTCACGAAAAAATATCTATTACTTACAAAAAGGCACAGTAAAGGTAATAGCTTGGTTACAGGACATTATTAATGGGGCATTTTTACCATCATGTAAAATCGCTTGGTTAAATCGACATTACAAGTTGATTTGTGTTTTATGATGCCATGCCAGTGTATAAACATGAATCCAATCTATTCTAACGATATCGGACAACAAACGATTTTTCGAATAGGTACACCTTGAAAATAAGTTTCATTTTACATAAAAAATAGCAACTGAGTTGCCATTGATTTTTGTGTGCTTTTTAACTGCTTTAAAGCTTTATTCTGTTCAATAATTTTGACCCACAGTGAATAACTACAACAATAACAAGTAGAAATGTTTAAGTTTTATGCTAAAGAAACGTTAGCCTCGAGTTGTAACAGGAGCCGCCGTTGTGTAGGTGATAAACCACTTGCTTATACATGTAGTCCCGGGGTCGCCGGTTGATCCTCGGTTTCACCAGTTTGTCGGATGATACTTACTAGTAAAGCCGTAGCCATGTCTCCATATGACCTTAGCTGTTGGTGAGACATTAAACACCAACACAACAAGTTGTAATAGTGAGAAATGTCATTTTTCTCCAACGTTGGCGCGTTTAGCGCCAGATCAGTGTTTAATTTTCCATATATACGGTGTGTAGTCACGCTTAATAATTTCCCACGAATTTCTCGCCAATTGGAATAACCACTCCCAAATATTATAATGAAAATATTGTCATTTCCATATTCGTTCATGGAGGGCGCTCCAAACGTGTCAAATTGTCTTAGTCTGCTGGCGTATTTCTCAATTTCATGATTTTCCCCAAGATATGAGGACTTAGCCAGAAGCTCGCACACGCACAGAACCTGCAGGAGAAATTGTGGGAGGTCTACACGAGTAACTTTCTCACAGCGATGTAGGACCTAAAATGACGTATTAAAGCAGGAACTGCAAAAAACCTGTGCCACAAAATTTCTGAACGGAGTTTAGGTGAGAATTCTTACACTTTCCTTTAATTCTCATGAACAGACTGAATAAAACCGAGTCTCAGGTTCCTGCTCTCTAATATTGAAGATTCTCTCTATTTTTTCAAGATCCGCTGTTCCTAAATATTTATATTGAAGAAAGATATAAAAAGTATTCTTGTTGGAAACCACCATGACTATGTAATTGATATTTGGTGGATAACATCGCCTAGTAGTAATATTCCAAGTTTGTTCATAATAGGGCCCATGGACCGAAAGAAGCCCCGCCCTGTGGTTCACATATTTATTAAGGTTTATGTAGAGTAGATATATAACAATCGTTTTTAAATGATTGCACAGTTAGCTTCGAACTTTGGTGTGTAACTTTTTATTGTTGTCCTTTAAGGGGCCAGGAAATATCTGGTAAGCGGCTTAAAAGTCATTGGGATCCTCATGCTTAATTTTATCATCCCAAAATTGGCCGATTTTTCTTTAGGAATGGTTATGCATGACAGCTCATCATGCTATGGATAAGAATCGTGTAACGTTGTAATGTCTGGTCTACCCATCAATAATATAACGACTGGACATGAAATTCTGAGTGCAACAGCTTCAAAGAATGTGACCTTGACCTTTGGGGTAGGTTGCTAAATGTTGTGAGTGACACACTTATATGCTATGGGTAATCATCATGTGAAGTTAAAATGAATTTGGCTCGTCCTTCCCGGACAAGAAACTCATGATTGCAGCATTACGGACGGACAAAAAGAATCAAGCAACTATCTAGTACCCAAAACCGGTCTTCGACACAAAGAGGACTAATAAAACAATTGTAAGGACAAATGCCTAAAATATAAATTGTCAAAACTTAAATATTACAAGTAGGCATTTATCTGCTTTCTTACCGTTTCCTGACTGCCAAAGGAACCTTGATAGTCGCAGTGGTTTGTCAAAGCTTTTTAGTGAAAAAAGAAAAAAACACACAAGGATTTTGTCCATAAAACCCAAAACTCAGTAAATAGTTCGAAAGACATTGGGCTTAGGAAATAAAAGCGTAGACTATGATGCTTTTTTGTTTTACAGCTATTAAAGGCATTTAACGACATAGTCACGCTCCCTTATGCACCGAAATATAGGATGTCTTAGAATTCCGCATATACTTTGAATAGCTGGTCGACTCTTTGGAGAATACGACTATACGGTCACATACTAATAAATTTCTAGTACTTGTTTTTCAGCCCAGTCATTTAGTTTTACCGTTTGTATACAATTAACTTGGTGCTTAAGTTTTCACACACAAAATTTAAAGCAGACTACCTCGTGTTTCAACAGACAATAATTGCTTAGAAGTCCACCTGTGAAGAAGTTTCAGAAACCATGCAGGGTTGTCTGATTTTTTTCTTCAAGGGGGTGGAAGCGGGGGTTGACAGGGATCCCTCCTAGATAAATATTTTTACCTTCAAATTATTGTCACTGAGTGCTGCAGAAGAGAAATGACGGCTCAGAATTTAAGCTCCAACTACCCCCACCCCAGCATTAGAGCCAATGCAAAGTACCTGGGATCTGTTGTCTACGTCATCAGAAAGGCGCCTTTAAATTACTCTGTTGTTATGGTATATGTATTTTTTTTTACTATTTAGATACGATTCATCCCATACCTTGAGACTTTTTTAATTAAACATGTATTGAATAATTTTCCATTTACACTGCCTCTACACAGACATGGTGTCTTCGTTACTTAACTAACTAAACAACTACTGACGATGATATAACGAACGGTCTGTCGCATCGTTATTCAATCATTATTGTTTTTGTAAAGCCATCGTTAAATATAACTAACGAAATTATTCTTCTTACCAACCCCTGGTTGGTTTGGTCGATTGTCTTCTCTCCGTTTTTCTGTAACTATGAAATATCATTTTATGGAGTTAATTAAATAGTGACTCACATATTTGCACAGTTTACATTCATATTTTTGATGTGCTAACACTGAACCACTATTCTCGATATTGTGTTTAGTATATCATCTGATATTCATCTCGCATAAAAAGAGTAAAGCAACAAAACATGGGTGGGCATCAGCGGAACTACCGCGAAATCGCGTCAACGTAAATTTGTTCCTTCGTCACATCCGGGACCTTTCGCGTTAGTGGCATCGTCACACAAAAGCCAAGCAAAGGTAGGTACTCTCGCTTGTTTTGATTTTTTGTAAAAGAATGAGCAAACTATGTAAAAATCCGGCAATGCTATTCCATGTAGATATGATTTACCTTGCTAAACAGGCCAAACGCGATGTTAAATAAAGCTTTGCTCTGTGATTAGGACCGTAACCAATTCGAACCCAGTACGGGATTTCTTCAGTTTTATGTCAAAACGAAGAAAGTTTGCAGATGTTTTGTCAGTTTTAGCTCAGAGCACGAGCATTTTACACATGGCATGTACATAACAGTCCTTATTCGTCCTTCGGACGTAAAAAAATTGAACCGATCATGTACTATGAACGAATGATGCCAACGTTTTCAGGCGCGGAGGCTCCTTCGCCATCGCGTTAGTTGTAACGTCACGCTCTAGTTCCTTGGAGGATACCATGTCAGTACATTCAGGCACGGAGAGAAATGTGTGTATTATTAAAGTATCTGCTGAAACACCCCAAACGACCACCAATCCATCTCAAACGCTGCTCCCCATGTACAAACTAGCACACTTACCCCTGTCTCACCCCCAAAGACTCCCACAACCTTTAGCTCACGACAGCCTTTTGCGCAGATGTGCTACAGATGCAAGTATCAGGTATCGTCCACTGGTCCAAATAGACTTGAAGCGTGTTTATATAATTTATCTGTCAGTACATGCGAGTTTGTCACTACGGCACGAATCCAATAAGCCTGCGTATTTTTAAAGTTTCATCAGAGCCTTCGCTGCTCGCACACACAATGGATGTAGATAAAGACAAGACCAAATTTTAGACCACCAGCTGGATACGTCATCATAAGCGTATAAAGACGGCTTTTGCGATACAAACCGAAATATTGTGAGCTTACCCATACTCTTTTAGGATTGGTTTGGGTTGTGCTGGGGTGTATATTAAAGAGCTATTCAGTCACTGCAGAGGCGGTAACTTTCATATGGCCATAGAAGGAAAATCAGGTTCTGTCTATTTGGTACAGTTAATAAGTTGTTTGAGCTGCGTAAACGCGTGTGCGTTCAATGGAAATCCTGACCGTTACACTGATTTACCCTTACCAAGATCGTAATGGTAATGAAGCTGAAAATGAGGCGCGGTTTAATTCAAAAGTAACTGGCGTCATTACTTCAGTAAAGACCCAAAACATATTATTTAATCCTTAAAACGCCAGCAAAGTGACTGCATCAGAAAATGTATGATTATTGGTTAACAAAAGAATAGAGGCAAACAGTGTGGACCCAAATCAGACGGATCCAACAGGAGCCACCTTATCTGGGTCTACATTGTTTGTCGAGTGGCTTCAAACGACACAAGCAGACGATATTTGTTGCATTGGCACTCTAATGTAAATTAATGTACGGTCAGTATTTCCATTGAACGCACGCACGTTTGCGCAACTCAAACAAGGTATTAACTCTATCAAATAGATAGAACCTGAAGCACGACGAGATATGAAAGTTGCCGCCTTTGCAGTGATTGACTAGCTCTTTAATATACACCCCAACACAACCCAAACCAATCCCAAAAGGGTATGTTCAGCTCACAATATTTCGGTACGTATCGCAAAAACCTTCTTTATACGCTTATGCTGACGTATCCAGCTGGTGGTCTAAAAGTTGGTCTCGTCTTTATCTACATCTATACTTTGTGTGTGCGAGCAGCGAAAGCTCTGATGAAATTTTTTAAAAAAAAATGCGCAGGCTTATTGGATTCGTGGCACTTGCGATTAGTGAAAAATCTTATGTACTGACGCATACATACGTGTAGATAAGTTATATAAAGTAAAACACGCTTCAAGTCTATTTGGACCAGTGGACGATACCTGATACTTGCATCTGTAGCACATCTGCGCAAAAGGCTGAGCTAAAGGTTGTGGGAGTCTTAGGGGGGGGGGGGGGGGAGACAGGGGTAAGTGTGCTAGTTTGTACATGGGGAGCAGCGTTTGAGATGGATTGGTGGTAGTAGTATAGGCGCCACTATAGCGCATTTGACGTCACTTCCGGTCAAAGATGGCGGCCCCCACGACTTCCGGTCCAAGATGGCGGCCCCCACGACACCAAGATGGCGGCCCCCACGAAATCAAGATGGCGGCCCCTGTGACGCGTTCGGTTACACCTCGGAGTGTGAGTCAACGCCCTAGACCACGAGAAGGTAGCGTCACGTCCTAGAGCGCGGTGTCGTTCTTCTTCTATATACAAGGGTGAGGGGCCTCTCAATTATTTCCGGGTGGTATTTTACGAAGTTCAGAACGAGATCCAGTCTTTAATGGTGTAGCGGGTCGCAGCGCTCGGTTTATCCCGTTCCCCGGGTGGACCCTTTTTTTTCAGCACGGTCCTTTCACGTCTTTTTCCACGTACTGATCGGCTTCGTAATTGGGTCGTTAAGGCTGAGAGGGATATGATTGTCTATCAACGTAGAACGGGTTCCTTGCCATGCATATGGCGTCGGTCTAACTTAGGAGCATATTGCGCAATTATTTGCCGTTCGTCCTTCAGTATCTTAATGAATTCCAGTCCCAAGTTGCTGTCTTACGCCCTCTGTCCGTTATACTATCCTCTCCTTTTCGCTTAAGCTCCGATTTTGCCATTTCTAACGCTTGGGCTACTGGGGTGACCAGGTTCACTACGGGTTTTTCCTTTTGTCTCATTTCTTTCAACTCTCTGTATTTCCGTCCACTACCCACAATATAATGACCCTGACTGTCGCGTTCCGCGTAGCCATCTCTAACATCCAGCAAGTGCTGAAACCATTTGTTGGGATCAGAGATGTACGGAATCCACTTCTGCTGTTGGTAATCGTAAACGAGTGTAGTGCCCATCTCTTTTGATCGATTTCCTCCTTCGTGCTCGAGTTATTCTTACGCTCTATTCATACGAACGGGCGAGAGTTCAGTTCACTATCCTCAAGCACCTCAATTAATCGCTCAGCAGCCTCTCTGGCTTCGCGCCGTAGTTGTCTACATCTCATCCGAAACAACAGTTCATCAAACAAAGCTATACACATAAAAGTAATGGCGAACATATTTACGCCTACGCAATACTTAATCCCTTTTCTTAGTTACCAGTTTTGATAGTCATTCGGGTTACACTCGGAACACCGTAATGCCCCTTACTGATTCATGTGATCACTTTGCACGTAACAGGATACGACCCCGTCTAGTTCGGGTAAGGCCCTTCCAATTTCTGTTAAGAGTTCTTTGACGGCAATGTATTCTGGGGGTCTCAGGTATAATCCCTTTTTCGTAGGTATCACCTCTTCTTGCAGCTTCCAATACTGCCTTATATCCATACATGCGCTGCCCTCGGTGATGGTACAATAGACGTTCCCTCCAAGATGACTCTTATAGTTTTGTTTCTCTGTCCTCGCTTGATCTGCGTATTCTAAGTAATCCACCCAATTTTTCCATCGCATCAAGGTTAAGCTGATACCTTTCTTGGTCGGTTTGTCATCTTTCCATTCTCTCAGGTCAACACGCAGTTCACCTTTCCATTCTGTGACCTCGATAAAGCGATCGTTTCCGAGACTGAATCTGCATCTAGACATGTTTACTGTTTGACTGTCAGAATAGATATGACTAGATTGCTGCAAAGCGCCTTATATAGTGAGAGGTCTCTTCTGATTGGTCAATTATCCAGCCATCCGATTGGTCAACCTCCTCACTCCTGATCCCTCCTCCTCATTCTCCTTCACGACGTCGTAGAGTCCTCTTGGTCTTCAGAGGCTTTCTCTGTTTCTATATTATGATTCGGCCATACGTCCATAAATAAATCTTTTCTGAGTTTGATGGCTTGTCTGATAGAGTCCGCCTGATTCATATCGTGTTGGTTCTTAAACGTTTTAGTCGATTCCAGTATTCGCTGTTGAACAGGATCCTCTTGTAGCTCGTAATAATCTATTAGAAATTGAGCGTAATCTCGTCTGAGTTTTTTGCGGAGAGAAGGCAAATCATCATTGGCTGCGAGATGAATAGCTTTATCCGAACTAAAACCTCGCTCTTCATAAGCATTCACTTTAGCTTTAAACTGCTCTACGTTCTCCTGCCTGATCGGATTTTGAAATCTCCTGTTCCAGATGTCGAGTTTAGAGCACTCATCTCTTTGTTTTCTTCGTTTACCTGGAGGGCTTAAATCGCTTACCCTCCTATTCCATATATCCGGTTTATAACTTTCATCTCTTTCTTTATCCGGAGGGCTGATAGAGCATATATAATCTAGGGATTCCACACTGTCAGCATCTTCATCATCAGAAATATCTCCGTCATCGGGAGACTGTTGATCGACAAATATGTCAGTTTGTAGTCTGTCCTGTTTGGATGTACTCGATTTAAGATCTAGGACGAGGTAACCATAAGGTCTTGTCGTGGCATCTTCAAATTTCCTCATAAATGTGGCGCAAGTGGACGGATAAATTCTTCTTGCCAAGGTCGCAACTTGTTGGCAGTCGATCGGATTATTGAACAAGACCAAATATTGCGTATTTAAAGCGATATCCCTGCAAGCTCTACCTTGAGGAAATACGTTTTGAGTCAAATACACGATAGATATATTTCTGTGGTGACTGCCTTTCGTAAAAAGGTCGGCAATTCTCTGGTCACACTTTGCTTCGGTCATCAGGTCATCAAAAATGATTAGGTTCCTTTTTGAGGGATCCATAAACTGAGCATTATCTAGATAGTCTGGGATACCCCGTATAAATTCTATACATGGAATTCTCTTCTGAAGGTCTTCGTACAGGTGCTGCCATTGTCCAAAACACCATAAGATTCGTTCCGGTGGCGGTTGTACTAACAAGGAAAGTAACAGTTTTCTAGTCCATTCCGTTTTCCCCGATCCACTGGGTCCAGTTATCATCATAGAGAATGGGTGTCTAAATGTCATTTCCTTCAATGGTTGTGACTGGTCGGTATATTTCCCACTGCCATGGACATTGCGTTCATGTCTTTGCAATGCATCACGCCTACTATAGGACTGGTTGCAGATCAAACACCTGATCATTTTGTCTCAGTTAGTATTATTTCTCTACATTCATACGGGTGTCATCCTTCTTACGATCATTGGATCATTGTTACCACCACCACCGACACCACCACCACCCACCACCACCACCACCCACCACCACCACCACCACCAACCACCACCACCACCACCACCACCACCAACCACCACCACCACTACTACCACCCCCACCACCACATGGTGGACCATTGTTTCCTGACTGTACATTCACTGTATCCTCACTGTATCCTCACTGTGCCCCAATGTACCCTCACTGTATACTCACTGTACCCCACTGTACTCTCACTGTAACCCCACTGTATCCTCCCTGTACCCTCACTGTATCCCACTTTACCCTAACTGAACCCTCACTGTATCCTCACTGTACCCTCACTGTATCCTCACTGTGCCCCCACTGTACTCTCACTGTATCCCCACTGTATCCTCCCTGTACCCTCAATGTATCCTCCTTCCCTCCTCCTCCTCACCCTCTCCTCCTCCCTCCTAATCTCACTGTACCCAAACTGAACCCTCACTGTGCCCCAATGTACCCTCACTGTATCCTCACTGTACCCCACTGTACCCTCACTGTATCCCAACTGAACCCTCACTGTATCCTCACTGTGCCCCAATGTACCCTCACTGTATACTCACTGTACCCCACTGTACTCTCACTGTAACCCCACTGTATCCTCCCTGTACCCGCAATGTATCCTCCTTTCCTCCTCCTCCTCACCCTCTCCTCCTCCCTCCTAATCCCACTGTACCCCAACTGAACCCTCACTGTGCCCCAATGTACCCTCACTGTATCCTCACTGTACCCCACTGTACTCTCACTGTATCCCCACTGTATCCTCCCTGTACCCTCACTTTATCCTCCTTCCCCCTCCTCCTCACCCCCTCCTCCTCCCTCCTAGCTCCATTATGAATTTGAACTATCATGATCACTGTTTTTTACGGCCATTATACTCGTTGTAGAATGTTCTATCATCGTAGGGTCACCGGTAATTGTGGGTTGACCATGATTATATAATGATTAAGCATAACAGTTTCGCTTTAAACAACCAGTCGTCAGCATTTACGCTATGTATAGTCTTAAGATGATGTACTATATTTAGCACATCCTTTCTATGGCATATTGGACACTGGAACTTGTATCTATGAGGCATAGTTTTGATCTGTTTTTAAACACCATTTAAAACGAAACTTTATGTATATCAGCTTGCTGGGCAAGCCTTTCCTTTTAAATCGAAACTTTTATAATACAAACGCGAAGCTTCCTTTAAAAACGACACTTTTATGTATAACCTGGCAAGCCTTTCCTTTTAAATCTAAACGCTTATAATACAAGTGCGAGCCTTCCTTTTAAAACGACACTTTTATGTTTCAGCTTCCTGGGCAATGCTTTTCACGCGTTCTTATAACGCGAAGATGAATCACGCTATAAAAAAAAAAAAACGTGTGGCGTTCGAAAACACCAGTTTACAAACGTTTGAGCTAAATAGTATCATTTAAACTGTTCAATTTGCATGTTTATTGTTCGACTGTCATATTAGCTATGACTCGATTGCATGCGATGCGCATTATATAGCGAGAGGTTTTTTCTGATTGGTCAATAATTAATCATAGTAATATCGTTATAAATGTATATATCATAAGCCATACATTTCGCAATTCGTCTCTAGACTATGAACAGACGATACGTAAGTTGAATTTAGGGGTTAATTGTCTCATGTACCTACCTGTACACGAGCAGCGAAGGCTCTGGCGAGTCTGCGCTGATGTACCAGCTTGTGTTAAGTCGTTGATGAATACTTTTAAGAAATCTTTATGAGCGTAGGACGCCTAGTCACTGCGAGAGTTAGGAAAGCTCTGTAATGCGATCATGAGTCGACTATTTAATGTCTACATACGATGATGTCATCCAAAATGGCCGTCGCCCATGCGCAAAGAGAGCATTTAATTAAACAACATCTATATCCGTACTTTGTACATTAGTTCTCAGGTAAATATAGACTCTGACAAAGGAATCGCATTATTGGTGTATTTATACACCCTAGACATTTAGCATGAAAAGGGCGAAATAGCCATCGCCTTTCCTAGTAAACGCTATAGATACATCAAACGTCTGGTCCGATGGACAGGCTCATCTGCTTGAATAACGCACTCTGATCAGTAAATTCGATGTTGAACAGCGAAGACCCAACGCAATGATACAGCAAAGTCGTCCGTATTGAAAAAGTGGGTTTTCCGTGGGCCTGTCTCAATTCATTCAGCAATATAATCAGCTGCTGACCGGATCTGACCAGCTGCATTCACTTTGATCCATGTTTTGAAATTGCTTATCGATTTTACAATTCAGGAGGAATTGAGACAGGCCCACGGAAAACCCACCTTTTCAATTCGGACGACTTTGCTGTATCATTGCGTTGGGTCTTCGCTGTTCAACATCGAATTTACTGATCAGAGTGCGTTATTCAAGCAGATGAGCCTGTCCATCGGACCAGACGTTTGATGTATCTATAGCGTGTACTAGGAAAGGCGATGGCGGTTTCGCCCTTTTCATGCTAAATGTCTAGGGTGTATAAATACACCAATAATGCGATTCCTTTGTCAGAGTCTATATTTACCTGAGAACTAATGTACAAAGTACGGATATAGATGTTGTTTAATTAAATGCTCTCTTTGCGCATGGGTGACGGCCATTTTGGATGACATCATCGTATGTAGACATTAAATAGTCGACTCATGATCGCATTACAGAGCTTTCCTAACTCTCCCAGTGACTAGGCGTCCTACGCTCATAAAGATTTCTTAAAAGTATTCATCAACGACTTAACACAAGCTTGTACATCAGCGCAGACTCGCCAGAGCCTTCGCTGCTCGTGTACAGGTAGGTACATGAGACAATTAACCCCTAAATTCAACTTACGTATCGTCTGTTCATAGTCTAGAGACGAATTGCGAAATGTATGGCTTATGATATATACATTTATAACAATATTACTATGATTAATTATTGACCAATCAGAAAAAACCTCTCGCTATATAATGCGCATCGCATGCAATCGAGTCATAGCTTATATGACAGTCGAACAATAAACATGCAAATTGAACAGTTTAAATGATACTATTTAGCTCAAACGTTTGTAAACTGGTGTTTTCGAACGCCACACATTTTTTTTTTATAGCGTGATTCATCTTCGCGTTATAAGAACGCGTGAAAAGCATTGCCCAGGAAGCTGAAACATAAAAGTGTCGTTTTAAAAGGAAGGCTCGCACTTGTATTATACGCGTTTAGATTTAAAAGGAAAGGCTTGCCAGGTTATACATAAAAGTGTCGTTTTTAAAGGAAGGTTCGCGTTTGTATTATAAAAGTTTCGATTTAAAAGGAAAGGCTTGCCCAGCAAGCTGATATACATAAAGTTTCGTTTTAAATGGTGTTTAAAAACAGATCAAAACTATGCCTCATAGATACAAGTTCCAGTGTCCAATATGCCATAGAAAGGATGTGCTAAATATAGTACATCATCTTAAGACTATACATAGCGTAAATGCTGACGACTGGTTGTTTAAAGCGAAACTGTTATGCTTAATCATTATATAATCATGGTCAACCCACAATTACCGGTGACCCTACGATGATAGAACATTCTACAACGAGTATAATGGCCGTAAAAAACAGTGATCATGATAGTTCAAATTCACAATGGAGCTAGGAGGGAGGAGGAGAGGGTGAGGAGGAGGGGGAAGGAGGATAAAGTGAGGGTACAGGGAGGATACAGTGGGGATACAGTGAGAGTACAGTGGGGTACAGTGAGGATACAGTGAGGGTACATTGGGGCACAGTGAGGGTTCAGTTGGGGTACAGTGGGATAAGGAGGGAGGAGGAGAGGGTGAGGAGGAGGAGGAAAGGAGGATACATTGCGGGTACAGGGAGGATACAGTGGGGTTACAGTGAGAGTACAGTGGGGTACAGTGAGTATACAGTGAGGGTACATTGGGGCACAGTGAGGATACAGTGAGGGTTCAGTTGGGATACAGTGAGGGTACAGTGGGGTACAGTGAGGATACAGTGAGGGTACATTGGGGCACAGTGAGGGTTCAGTTTGGGTACAGTGAGATTAGGAGGGAGGAGGAGAGGGTGAGGAGGAGGAGGGAAGGATGATACATTGAGGGTACAGGGAGGATACAGTGAGGATACAGTGAGGGTACAGTGAGGATACAGTGAGGGTTCAGTTGGGGTAAAGTGGGATACAGTGAGGGTACAGGGAGGATACAGTGGGGTTACAGTGAGAGTACAGTGGGGTACAGTGAGTATACAGTGAGGGTACATTGGGGCACAGTGAGGATACAGTGAGAATACAGTGAATGTACAGTCAGGAAACAATGGTCCACCATGTGGTGGTGGTGGTGGTGGTGGTGGTGGTGGTGGTGGTGGGTGGTGGTGGTGGTGGTGGGTGGTGGTGGTGGTGGGTGGTTGTGGTGTCGGTGGTGGTGGTAACAATGATCCAATGATCGTAAGAAGGATGACACCCGTATGAATGTAGAGAAATAATACTAACTGAGACAAAATGATCAGGTGTTTGATCTGCAACCAGTCCTTTAGTAGGCGTGATGCATTGCAAAGACATGAACGCAATGTCCATGGCAGTGGGAAATATACCGACCAGTCACAACCATTGAAGGAAATGACATTTAGACACCCATTCTCTATGATGGTAACTGGACCCAGTGGATCGGGGAAAACGGAATGGACTAGAAAACTGTTACTTTCCTCGTTAGTACAACCGCCACCAGAACGAATCTTATGGTGTTTTGGACAATGGCAGCACCTGTACGAAGACCTTCAGAAGAGAATTTCATGTATAGAATTTATACGGGGTATCCCAGACTATCTAGATAATGCTCAGTTTATGGATCCCTCAAAAAGGAACCTAATCATTTTTGATGACCTGATGACCAAAGCAAAGTGTGACCAGAGAATTGCCGACCTTTTTACGAAAGGCAGTCACCACAGAAGTATATCTATCGTGTATTTGACTCAAAACGTATTTCCTCAAGGTAGAGCTTGCAGGGATATCGCTTTAAATACGCAATATTTGGTCTTATTTAATAATCCGATCGACAGACAACAAGTTGCGACCTTGGCAAGAAGAATTTATCCGTCCACTTGCGCCACATTTATGAGGAAATTTGAAGATGCCACGACAAGACCTTATGGTTACCTCGTCCTAGATCTTAAATCGAGTACATCCGAACAGGACAGACTACAAACTGACATATTTGTCGATCAACAGTCTCCCAATGACAGAGATATTTCTGATGATGAAGATGCTGACAGTGTGGACTCCCTAGATTATATACGCTCTATCAGCCCTCCGGATAAAGAAAGAGATGAAAGTTATAAACCGGATATATGGAATAGGAGGGTAAGCGATTTAAGCCCTCCAGGTAAATGAAGAAAACAAAGAGATGAGCGCTCTAAACTCGACATCTGGAACAGGAGATTTCAAAATCCGATCAGGCAGGAGAACGTAGAGCAGTTTAAAGCTAAAGTGAATGCTTATGAAGAGCGAGGTTTTAGTTCGGATAAAGCTATTCATCTCACAGCCAATGATGATTTGCCTTCTCTCCGCAAAAAACTCAGACGAGATTACGCTCAATTTCTAATAGATTATTACGAGCTACAAGAGGATCCTGTTCAACAGCGAATACTGGAATCGGCTAAAACGTTTAAGAACCAAAACGATATGAATCAGGCGGACTCTATCAGACAAGCCATCAAACTCAGAAAAGATTTATTTATGGACGTATGGCCGAATCATAATATAGAAACCGAGAAAGCCTCTGAAGACCAAGAGGACTCTACTACGTCGTGAAGGAGAATGAGGAGGAGGGATCAGGAGTGAGGAGGTTGACCAATCGGATGGCTGGATAATTGACCAATCAGAAGAGACCTCTCACTATATAAGGCGCTTTGCAGCAATCTAGTCATATCTATTCTGACAGTCAAACAGTAAACATGTCTAGATGCAGATTCAGTCTCGGAAACGATCGCTTTATCGAGGTCACAGAATGGAAAGGTGAACTGCTTGTTGACCTGAGAGAATGGAAAGATGACAAACCGACCAAGAAAGGTATCAGCTTAACCTTGATGCGATGGAAGAATTGGGTGGATTACTTAGAATACGCGGATCAAGCCAGGACAGAGAAACAAAACTATAAGAGTCATCTTGGAGGGAACGTCTATTGTACCATCACCGAGGGCAGCGCATGTATGGATATAAGGCAGTATTGGAAGCCGCAAGAAGAGGTGATACCTACGAAAAAGGGATTATACCTGAGACCCCCAGAATACATTGCCGTCAAAGAACTCTTAACAGAAATTGGAAGGGCCTTACCCGAACTAGACGGGGTCGTATCCTGTTACGTGCAAAGTGATCACATGAATCAGTTAGGGGCATTACGGTGTTCCGAGTGTAACCCGAATGACTATCAAAACTGGTAACTAAGAAAAGGGATTAAGTATTGCATAGGCGTAAATATGTTCGCCATTACTTTTATGTGTATAGCTTTGTTTGATGAACTGTTGTTTCGGATGAGATGTAGACAACTACGGCGCGAAGCCAGAGAGGCTGCTGAGCGATTAAACGAGGTGCTTGAGGATAGTGAACTGAACTCTCGCCCGTTGGTATGAATAGAGCGTAAGAATAACTCGAGCACGAAGGAGGAAATCGATCAAAAGAGATGGGCACTAGACTCGTTTACGATTACCAACAGCAGAAGTGGATTCCTTACGTGTCTGATCCCGACAAATGGTATCAGCACTTGCTGGATGTTAGAGATGGCTACGCGGAACGCGACAGTCAGGGTCATTATATTGTGGGTAGTGGACGGAAATACAGAGAGTTGAAAGAAGTGAGACAAAAGGAAAAACCCGTAGTGAACCTGGTCACCCCAGTAGCCCAAGCTTTAGAAATGGCAAAATCGGAGCTTAAGCGAAAAGGAGAGGATAGTATAACGGACAGAGGGCGTAATACAGCAACTTTGGACTGGAATTCATTAAGATACTAAAGGACGAACGGCAAATAATTGCGCAATATGCTCCTAAGTTAGACCGACGCCATATGCATGGCGAGGAGCCCGTTCTACGTTGATAGACAATCATATCCCTCTCAGCCTTTACGACCCAATTACGAAGCCGATCAGTACGTGGAAAAAGACGTGAAAGGACCGTGCTGAAAAAAAAGGGTCCACCCGGTGAACTGGATATACCGAGCGCTGCGACCCGCTACACCATTAAAGACTGGATCTCGTTCTGAACTTCGTAAAATACCACCCGGAAATAAATGAGAGGCCCCTCACCCTTGTATATAGAAGAAGAACGACACCGCGCTCTAGGACGTGACGCTACCTTCTCGTGGTCTAGGGCGTTGACTCACCCTCCGAGGTGTAACCGAACGCGTCACAGGGGCCGCCATCTTGATTTCGTGGGGGCCGCCATCTTGGTGTCGTGGGGGCCGCCATCTTGGATCTGACGTCGTGGGGGCCGCCATCTTTGACCGGAAGTCATGGGGGCCGCCATCTTGGATCTGACGTCGTGGGGGCCGCCATCTTCGACCGGAAGTGACGTCAAATGCGCTATAGTGGCGCCTATACTACTGGTGGTCGTTTGGGGTGTTTCAGCAGATACTTTAATAATACACACATTTCTCTCCGCGCCTGCATGTACTGACATGGTATCCTCCAAGGGACTAGAGCGTGACGTTACAACTAAAGCGATGGCGAAGGAGCCTCCGCGCCTGAAAACGTTGGCATCATTCGTTCATAGTACATGATCGGTTCGATTTTTTTACGTCCGAAGGACGAATAAGGACTGTTATGTACATGCCATGTGTAAAATGCTCGTGCTCTGAGCTAAAACTGGCAAAACATCTGCAAACTTTCTTCGTTTTGACATAAAACTGAAGAAATCCCGTACTGGGTTCGAATTGGTTACGGTCCTCATCTCAGAGCAAAGCTTTTTTCAACATCGCGTTTGGCCTGTTTAGCAAGGTAAATCATATCTACTTGGAATAGCATTGCCGGATTTTTACATAGTTTGCTCATTCTTTTACAAAAAATCAAAACAAGCGAGAGTACCTACCTTTGTTTGGCTTTTGTGTGACGATGCCACTAACGCGACAGGTCCCGGATGTGACGAAGGAACAAATTTACGTTGACGCGATTTCGCGGTAGTTCCGCTGATGCCCACCCGTGCAAAAGATGCTTTATTTAAGAATTGAAAAGGTTTTCATGCTAAAATTAGATGTAATTTAAACGACATTTTATACATCAGTGAAACGCAGAAAAATAACTTTCAATTCTTATAATTACAACTTCTTCTTTATTCATTCTTATTCAGTATTTATGATTATGTTTTCTTAAAAAAATACGTTTCCAGCTAATAGTTCGTTTCGCGCATTTAGGCTATGACGTGCGTATGTAGACGTTACGAACGCGACGTTCAAAAAATCATAATGGCGGCCGTTCTCCAATTGAAAATAAACAACTACATTTTAGAGACTAGAATCTCGTTTTTACATAGTGACAACCGAAAAAACTTAACACGGGTGTTCATTAGAATGTGTACGATAGTTACGTCATCGGATATGACGTCATTCCTTTACATTGGTGACGAAAAGCATCATCTGTCAAAATGGTTTGGAAAGGAAAAGAAATGACCCTAGCAAAAAGAAATTGAGCTATCTTTATTGAGTGATTGAAGAAAGCAAAGACGAATTGCAAAAGATGTTGGATAAACCAGGCAACAGTCATGCAGTAAGTATTAGAAACGATTTTATTGCGGGGCTCGATTGAAAACATACAACGAAGTTGCAGGAAAACAAGCACAAGTGCAAGAGGCGATCACATCATTTTGCGGACTGGGAAACTAAATAGATCGCAGCCAAGTGCGGATCCAGAGGGGGGGGGGGCAGGGGGTCCGGACCCCCCTTGGAAAATCACAAGTTATTTGGGTTTCTATACGGAATAAGCAATTGGACCCCCCCCCCCCTGGAAAAAGTTGGACCCCCCTGGAAAAATTTGGACCCCCTCCGGAACCTTGAAAAATGATATTTTTCTTTGAAATTAACCATTTGACTTCTGTTTACTCAGCTGAGGACTAAGAAAAACGAAAAAACAAACAAACAACGCTGTCAGAGCATTTTTTGGTCAGATTGACGTGGACCCCCCCCCCCCCCCCCCCACCCCCCTTGACGAAAATTCCTGGATCCGCGCATGGCAGCAGACAGCTGATCGGTATGACTACTGTTTATTTAGGCGTCGTATGTAAGTTAATCTTTGCTTTTCTACCTGAAAATATAGGTGTTAGTGCAAGGTAAAGTGTCAGTAGTTGCAGGCTGTCCAATTCTCTTCATAGAAGCATTGCACAGTATCACAAAAGTAGTTCTGTTGTGAATGGCCCTGCCCCTCATGAATACGGACCGGGTTCATTGAAAAATGAAATACAGGCCAATGCGATCAGATGACCGTTTTTGACAAATCAGATTAGCGGATCTCAATAAATGTTATGACAGTTGTAATTATTCCAATATGTAATAATTTTCATCATTCATAACCAAACGTGTTGGTAGGTTTATGGCACTATGTGCTAGTCTTCGTCACTCATCTCTTGTAGCGCACGAACTCTACTGCTCTACCTCTACTTCCAAAACAGTACATTTTAAACATGTTGGGTTATCATTGTCCCTTAGTATTTTTGGCTCACACTATTATTTCATCTATATTTCATTTCACTTAGTGACAGTAATCCATTAGTTTTCGGTATGCAACGAATCTGTGGCAACCTGATACGTGACGTTCAAATATCCATGTTGTTTTCAGCCTGTTAAAGAACAGTACTGACATTTAAAGTGAATTACGTTACTATGCTAATAACACTGTAATCTTCAGCCAGCTAATTTCTATTAACTTAAATTATTGCCCATGACCTTAAACCTGTTCGAAAATGTGCATGAATGTTTGTTATCCAAAGTTTTGACAAGTTACTGCATGCTACATTTTGGCAATTCATCGAAAATTGGATTTTATAAAATAATAAATCATATATTAAAAGATCTGATGTTGAAAATCTTAAGAATTTATTTTTATTTCATGGACTATTATAATACCTTTCAGAAAAAAGAATACAAATGTGGGTTCACAGAACTAATTTCAGGAGGGCCAAATTTAACCCCGCCCGATAGGTTGCATGCATAATTCAATGGAAAAAAAATCCAGAATTACCATTGTGGTCGTTTTGATGATGACATTTTACTAGTTTGAAGCAATTTAACATTAAAATGCTAAAAGAAGGAAGGAAAAAACACACTGAAAATAGGTGCCCACCCGGAAATCGATCCAGGTTCTCTGGTTTCTTAGGCAGACAAGCTAACCACTAGGCCACGAGGACAGTTTTTGCGCCGCAATAAATAACCGTACAAATAGAAGAGACTCGGCCACAGTCGTATTCATAACCAGGGTTATTGTGTACATTGTTTGATTTCGTCTGAGCTACATTTATCTGTCTTAATGTAGGTACTGAGACAATCAGTTCTGATAAAAGGACAATAGATAATTCGGACATACTTTGATTACTTTATTGTTTCGAGAAAATGTTGGCACATTGATTCTGAAAGCTGTGTTGATCCGAATCCGTAAATGGTCGAAAGACAGGACCCAGACAACTTCACCTGTTTCCTAACGCAAGAATGGTGCGCATAAAATTAGCCACATATGTCTTTAAAATATACACTAAAACATATCTATCAGAAAAAGTGTCAAACTAATCCAGGTAATGGAATTCACCTCGGTTATATAATCCGTTTTTTGTAAAAGTAATAAATTCAGAAATTTGCATTTATTTTTATCTATCGTAGACACTGTAAGAGCTATCGACATTTTAAATCCAGAGAAAAGCTGATTTCCCTATGATTCACAAAAATGATACAGGGGCGCCAAAGAGAACTTCACCTTAAAATTGTACAAAGAATATCCCAATAAAAGCAAAATAATATTGTTCAATATGGTAAATAGTAGAAATTATAAAAAAAATTATACCAAGAATAAAACTTAAATCACGTTTAATTCAGTCAAGTTAACACATGTGTATTCGGGTATGTGTTCATGAACTACGTTACTTTTTCAGTAGTACCCAATCCAAAAGTCTGGTGTAGAAACCCCTTAAGCTATCAGTTACATTGTATAACAAACTTGCAGACGTTGTATTGATAAGATACGTTTTATTAAGAGTTAAATGATACAGAGAGAGCATTTGGAAGTAAGTAAGAGGACAAAGATCGGGAATCGATACAATCAAGTACCACACCTGACCAAGGATACCAGTGGGAAAGTAACAGACTAACAAATAGACATCACAAACGAGAGCCAAGATGTCAGCCCTTTCCCAGCAGGTGACCACAAGGAATCAATAAACAGACGCGCGCGAAAGCATAACACACACGACAGAAATAACATGAATGATCCACAAAAGAAGTACTGCCTTGGAACGGTCTGTAAACATTTTTTACTGGAGGGCTTCAACCTGTTTCGCAGTGCCAACCTCAATGTTATATCATTGCAAAACGACACCTATCATATGATGTTTGGGTAAATACGCTTATAAACTGGGATAGACTTGCTTTGATTAAAATACAACCATTTTGTCAGTTATGATGATTCAGAGAAATGACTTTTGAGGAAAAAGTATAGTAACGTAATCCATAGTAAAGTTTGTTTGTTTGTTTGTTTGTTTGGTGCTTAACGACGCATCAACCCTTGTGGGTCATTAGCGTCAGACAGTTTTAAACTAAACATGATGAAGATGGAAAAAGTAAAAATTTATAAGATAAAATAAAAGGAATAATGTTGATGAGATTGTATCATGATAATTAGTTGAAATACGATTGTTGACAGGAGAGACCACGTACAATATCTGACAGTTTCAAAGAGCTATTCAGATAACTGTACATGTTCTCTAACTGAACAGAATACAACATTAAAAAATCTGTATTATGGTTTGATACAAATGTAAAACAAAACATGATTTTAAAATAGCAATTAGATTTTGTTAAAAAGATTTATTTGTCTTAAAAATGTTATAATACTATCAATATGTATATCTTGAAATAATTCTTTCATGTTAGCAACATGGAAACAATTATTTCTTACTTGTGCAAAGTCGCCACATTCCAAAAGGAAGTGACGTACAGTGAATGGAGCGTCGCAACCAACACATTGTGGGTGCTCTTCACCTAGTAGTAAGTAAGAATGTGTGACTCTTGTGTGACCTAAACGGAGTCGAGCCAAAACGACTTCTTCTTTTCTAAGGTTTCTAACAACTGATTGGTGTTCACCAATAGTTGGTTTTATCTCACGAAGTTTATTTCCAATGCTGTCATTCCATGAATTTGCCATTGATCCAAGATATACTTATTTATAGATGGCTTAAAATTGGAAAATGGAATTTTAAAAGAAGTTGGTTCTAATGAAAGCGATGTTTTTGCTTGCTTATCTACCATCTCATTCCCTTGTATTCCTATATGACTAGGAATCCAACAGAGAACAATTTCTTTATTAGCTAAAAGCTCATGACATTTTTCTAAAAGTTTCTGAATCTGTGGATTCTTTGAACTGGTATGGTTCATTGCTTTTAATACAGAAAGCGAGTCAGAAAATATAATAAATTTATTATTAGCATCACAAGTGCTAATGAAATCTAAAGCTAGATCGACTGCTTTGGCTTCAGCAGTGAAAATTGATGAATCTTCAGGTATACGTTGCATATTACTATGGTTGTCTGATAAAACAGCACAACCAACCTTTGAGTCTTCCTTTGATCCATCAGTATAAATTTGTTGGTAATTCTTATAACGACTTTGCATTTTTCTGAAATCATCTTTTAATATGTGTGGATTTGATTCAGATTTTTTTCCAGAATGTAAATCAAAAAGTATTTCAGGTGTTTTTATACACCAAGCTGGAATATTTGGTGTAAAATGTTTTTCAATATTTTGTGGTTTGATATTGGCAGATTCTAAGAGTGGTGAAATTCTGATGCCAAATGATTTAATAGCTTTAGGTTTTTGTTCATATAAATCAACATAATTTGGTGGGAATGTAACTTCATGAGCAGGATTTGATGGGTTAGCCGCAAGTCTTATAGCATATTGCAATGAGAGTTTCTCTCTTCGTGAGTATAGTGATGGTTCATCTGCTTCCACATAGAGACTAGCAACAGGAGAAGTTCTAAAAGCCCCTAAAGCTAATCTAAGTCCTTGGTTATGTATAGGATCAAGCATTTGAAGATATGATTTTCTTGCAGAGCCATATATAATACAGCCATAGTCTAATTTTGACCGGACTAGAGACCGATAAAGCTTGAGAAGTGTAGTTCGGTCTGCACCCCAAGACGTATGGGAGAGCACTTTTAAAAGATTCAATGCTTTTAAACATTTAGCTTTGAGATATTTAATATGGGGTATAAAACTGAGTTTTCTATCAAATAAAATGCCAAGGAATTTAGATTCCTCAACAACTGGAATAGGTGATCCATATAAATGTAAAACTGGATCATCATGTTGCTTGCGCAACTGACAGAAATGTACACACTGTGTTTTTGATTTGGAAAACTTAAAACCATTGCTTGTTGCCCAATTTTCAATCTTATTTAAATTTTGTTGCAGTTGGCGTTCAATCGTCGCCATGCTTTTTGAGCGATAACAGATACAGAAGTCATCAACATATAATGAGCAATCAGTAAGATTACCTAAACATTTCACAATATCATTAATTTTAATGCTAAAAAGAGTTGTAGATAGAACGCCCCCTTGAGGTACACCTTGCTACTGGTCATAATAGTCAGACAGAGAGGAGCCAACTCGGACTTGCATGGTGCGGTCTGCAAGGAAGTTTTCAATGAATGTAGGAAGTCTACCTCTTAATCCTAATTTGTGGATATCTTTTAAAATGCCATATCTCCACGTGGTATCATAGGCTTTTTCCAAATCAAAAAACACAGCAACTACATGTTCCTTTTTAATAAAGGCATCACGTATGAAGGTTTCCAATCTAACTAAATTATCAGTTGTACTGCGGTCAGATCTGAAACCAGACTGGAACCGCGATATATGATTATTGGATTCTAAAAACCAAGTAAGTCTTTTATTTATCATTCTTTCAAGTGTTTTACATAGACAACTTGTTAAAGCTATAGGTCTATAATTATTAGGTTCCGCAGGATCTTTCCCAGGTTTGGGAATTGGGATTATGGTTGCTAAGGTCCAATCTTCTGGAAATTTACCAGTAGTCCAAATGTAATTAAATATATTCAAAAGGGTTTCAAGAGAATTCTCTGGGAGATGTTTAAGCATTTGATAGTGGATCTCATCAAGACCCGTGGCTGAGTCATGTGATAGTTGTATAGCTTCAACTAATTCATCTAAATTAAAATCTTTGTTATAAATTTCATTATTTTGTGATTTAAAATTCAATTTAACTTTTTCTTGTTCGGTTTTAATCTTTCTGAAGGATTCAGAGTATTTGAATGATGATGAATTGTGACAAAAGGTTTCTCCTAAAGTGTCAGCAATGTCTGTTTTTGAAGTTGCTTTGCTGTCAGTACCCACCATGTTTAAATGTGTGTAACTGGGGGATTTGTTTTTTCCAGAGATTTTTCTTATCATATCCCAAACCTTTTTAATAGGTGTTTTATGGTTGATTTTCGAAACATAAGATCTCCATGACTTACGCTTCGAAAGTTTAATTGTTCTACGGGCTTTAGCTCTAAATACTTTGATGTCATTGAAATTGTTGGTATTTGGAGATCTTTTGAATTTAGATAGAGCTTGTTTGCGCTGTTTAATTGCTTCTTTACAGTCGTCATTGTACCATGGATTACTTTTAGTTGGATTTGTCGAAGTTTGAGGAATACATTCTTTAGCTATTTCGATAAGAGAAGAGGTAAAATCAGTTATAGGATCAGAAGATTCTTTGAAGTTTTCTGGCACCAATTTATCAGTGCACAGAGTATTAAATAGATCCCAATTGGCTCTATTTAATTTCCACTTTGGATTGTGATCCTCAGTGGAAAAAGTGTTCTGTTCAATGATGATAGGGAAGTGATCACTATTGTGTTGATCTTCACATACAGACCAATTATAATCAAGAAACAGTGATGGATGACAGAAGGAAAGATCAATAGATGTAAAAGACTTTGTACTTGGAGAATGATAAGTATAAGACTTATCATTCATAATACAAATGTCATTCTTTGTAATGAAATTTTCGATAAGTTCACCTCTGGAATCATTGTTTTGACCACCCCAGAGGATATTGTGACCATTGAAGTCACCTAATAAGATATACGGAGAAGGAAGTTGTTGCAGTAAATTGTCCAAGTGTTGGGAGTTAAGAGAAAAGGATGGAGGAATATATATAGAACATATGGTTATTTCTCTGTCTAGAGTGACAGAAATAGCAGTTGCTTGTAGTTCTGTCTGTAAATCAATCTTTCATTGTGGGAAAGATGATTTTACAAATATTGAGGCACCACCAGAGGGCCTCAGACAATCAGTATGAACATAGTTATGTACATTAAAACCTTTTAATGATATGTTATCATCTGGTTTAAGAAATGTCTCTTGAAAACAAAATACAGACGGATTATATTCAGAAATCAATAATGATACTTCATTATAATTAGGTTTCAAACCTCGACAATTCCATTGTATAATTTTATGTTTAAAATCCATACTTGAAAATAATATTAAAAGGGGTAATAAAATAATGGTTAGATTGAAACCCTCCATTATTTAAGTTAATGGTAATCGTGACAGTGTGCCTTTAGGGAGGTGATCACTGGAAGATGGCTCTGTGAAAACCACAGACTCATCGTCCATGACCTCCTCGCCATCTTTTTCAGCAAACACAGAATATGGATTCTTTTCAGCTTGTTTTGCTTTTTCTGTTAGTTCTTTTTCTTTCTGTGCTTGTTCTTTGAGAAAGATCTGTTTTCTTTCTTCTTTTTGTTGTTTTTTCAATTTATCTTTCTCTTCCTTTCTCTTCTTCTCCTCATCCTTCTTTATCATTTCTAAGGTCCCCGCCTTAAGGGCTGGCCCAGGAGAGGAGTTACTTTTTCCTGGATGAGGAGATGGGTTACTTTTTCCTTGTGTACTCTCTTTCGTTTTTGTTTGTTTGTTTGTTTGTTGCTGTAAGTATTCGGTAAAGCTGTCGTCTGTTTGTGTACTTTTGTTGTCTGTTTGTGTAGATTTGTTGCAAGTGCCAGGTTTTACTGCACTTGCATAAGTTTTTGGTCCGTTAAATTGTTCAAACTGTTTTCGTGCTTCTGGGAATGAGATGTTCTGTTCACATTTAATTTTCAATATTTGTTTCTCCTTTTCCCACTGTGAGCATTCTTTAGAGTTTGCAGGGTGGTCACCTGAGCAGTTGACACATTTGGCAGGTTTATCACACTGGCCAGATGCGCAATGTTCAGGTTGAGCACAGTTGCAGCATACAGGGTGTCTACCACACTTGTTTTCGTGGTGACCGAACACTTGACAATTGTAACATCGAAGTGGATTCGGTATGTAGACATCTACTTTAACTTGAATAAATCCTATTTTTACAACTGTAGGTAAGATTGGTGTATTGAAGGTTAAAACAAATCTGTTGGTTGGTTTTAATATACCATCACGACGAACAGTGATTCTGCGAACATCTGTAACTCCCTGTTCACCCATGAACTCAATGATATGTTCGGTTGTCACTTTGCTCAAGGCAGGACAGCGAACAATACCCTTTGATGTGTTCAATGAGGAATGAGGTTTTACAGAGCATTTGAGGTTGCAGAAAGTCTTCATCTGTAGAAGAGTTTTTTCGTGTGATTCCTTTGCACATTGAATTAATAAGTCACCAGATCTTAGTGTTTTAATGCTCTTTGGTTCTCCTGTCAAACTCATAATTGTTTTATGCACGAGAAACGGAGACAGGGAAGAAATGGTCTCTTCCTGCTCAGAATGTATTAATAAAAATCTAGGTACATAAGGTGTTTTGTTGAGGTAGACGAACTTGACGAATTTGATTTAGTTGGTTGAGACGCTGGATACGAGTTTTCAGAGTCAGTATCTGAATTTGCTATGTGACGTTTTTTTGCTTTTTGTTTAGCCATGTAGTTTGTTTGTTTGATTCATCCTCCATGCTCTCCACCCACCGTGGAGCCCAACAAGGGAACACTTTAATGGAGTGGCTTTCCGACCTCCAGTGCTAGAGTTACATAGAAGGTATACTTGCACAAATAGAATCTGCACAATTGACCCGTTAAGCCACTGCCTTCCAGGATTATTTTATAAAAGAAAGAAAGTTTAAGATAATGGACACATGGTTGGCATCAGGACGATACTATAGAACGAAGATATAAGAAATATTTTTTTTTTACATTTTCAGAATCCTGGGGCTCAGCATGACAAAGCCGATTAGAAACACCGGGCCGTGTTTCCACCTCAGTCTACCCCGTCAAAGAGGCCAAAGAGACGTGTTGAGTCATACAGAATTTATAAACGTCCATATTCTGCATGCTCTCAGTCTTCCAGGCCATCCCCTTCGAGTTACGAGAAAGCCACCCACGGCAGACTGGTGGGTCCTACTCTTAGCACTCCCAGAGGAGACAATTATTACAATCAATATCGTCTTCTGTGTGAAGTGTGCCCCAGAGACCGCGACAAGGTGGTAGGGACTCTCCAGGGTCCATAGTAAAGTGATTTATAACTTAAAAAACAAGTTTAACTTCCTAAACTCAATGCCACTTTTGGCATAAAGACCAAGTTGAATACCCACATGTGCATTATTAGTATGTTTGTATATAACATTTTAAGATAAAAAAAACATGCAGATAACGTAATTTACTTTTTTTTGAAGTCTATGTTGTCAAAGTTGCATGTATATTGTAAAAAGTAATAAAGATAAACAAGCAATGAATAGCGTTTGTTAACATCACCCATTTGGTTTCTTCTAGTTTGATCATTTCTAGTGTATTACTGACGCAGTAGCAACGGTTACGTAATTCACAACAAGTGTTGGGACACTGCATTTTGAACACAACAAATCTAATGACCGATTAACAGGTACATCGGTCACACAATGTTTATATATCCACTTCTGAAATCGTTTACTTGTTACTTATTTTTGCTCTGATTGACTTCTTTAGACATATAACTTTATCAATATGATAAGTAAAGGAAAAATGCAGTTATTGTGTGTCACAAACATTGGCCCCATTTCTTTAAAAAAGATAGAAGTTGTTGAAAATTGCTGTAAAAATGTCAGATTGTAATACTTTTTATTGAAAATTAGCAGAACTATTTGAAAAGTACTGAAAAATATTCTGTTTAAGTTCAAATAAGTAAAGACAAAGAATAAAAATACAATGCAGAGAAGGTAACTGGACGGAAAATAATGACATGAAAATTATCAGACTGCAGTATACTTGGGCTGTTAAACAAACTAAATAAACAAATGCAGGAATATGGGGTATGCATGTTTTTTGTAAGGTATCTTAACAGTTTACTGTTTGAAAATAATATTTTTTTAATGAATGTTGATGGATAAAAGCTATATATCCTAAGAAAGTCTGCTAATTTTCACTGTCAGTCCTGATATTGGTGCCACAAGCAGCATAATCAGTGATATATAATTTGTGTGATAATTATTTTCAGTTGTAAGTACCATTTGGGGTTACAATTTTATAGAACATTTATATTTTTTATTAAGAACTACCCAATGTTTTTGTATGAAAGTTTGGGTACCCCCTCGTGAAGCAAAATTTAACCCAGGGGTAAGGCATTGCTAGGTGCTGTCTTTTTGATGTAAAAGAATAAAATATTTAAAGACTAATTGCTTCAAACACTCGTATATTGACACTAAAAAGCTGAATACTTTTTGCTAAGTTTCCATGTAGATTCCTTCATAATTTAAATGTTTGGTCAGAGGTACAAATACCCCACCCACCCCCACTATGACGGTGAATAAATTAGGAAAATGTGAACACACCTTGTTTATATCTCATGATAATAACATATTAGACTAGTACAAATAAGGATGAAACTAACGACTATCGACTAATGACTAAAAACCAAACTCACTGTGTATAATAGTGTACACCGTGTAACTAATTGTACCGAAGCAGATTATGTTGCTTAACATTAAAAGCGACAACGACGTGCTACAACCTCTATAGTATAGTGGCTAGCAAACATGACTCGTAGGCATGTGTTTACAGGTTTGAGCCTCATGACGGACAATATTTAGACCGCTTTAAATCCACACATATTTGGCTTTAAACGAACAGCTATTATTATAGGATAGTGTTTCTAAGGGCGCGTCCTCCATTCTCGTTTAGTTTGAGTGACTGCGTGATTGACCAGATGTTAATGAGTCGACAGTCGTAATGTCAATCCTATCGATGTTAGTTCGATCGACATTCGACTAAAGTGGTTGGATAAAGCAACCTAAGTTTATCTCGAGACTTACTTTCATCCTTAGGGTGGGGTAATGTAAAACGTTTTGCAATAAAGGACTTTGTTACAGGACTGGTACAGAATATGCTCTGAAGCCAGTCCAAAACCATTTGTCCGTACCTGATATTGAAGTTTTCAGAGCACCACTCATATTTCAGTCGAGATTTCAAGATATGTAACATAGCAGTCTTCACATCATGCATTAAGTTATATATATATATGACAACACCTGTACACATTTAAATTAAATATAGAAAAAGCAAAACGGTGGACCACTAAATCACAATACGCTGCATCCCGTGATAAGGAACATGTTTCAGTCTATCGGAACCTTTAAATGAAGCTACATGTACCAAATAGACAGACGAGTATCCAGATTTATGATATGTCCCATTGGTTTGTTTCTATGAGTTTGTTCTCTTTGTAATGAAAGGAAGACCAACTCGGATAAATCGAAATAGGACAGAGGGGCAAACTTACTCATCGGACTTCTGTTTTAATTTAAAGATTAAGAAATCAAGAAGGCCCTGTCCTTTCTGTTATAATTATTACAGCTCTACCAAATAGGCACAAAATAACGCATTCGGTTAAAAACCATGATCATAGAACGCATTTTTTTGCGATCGAAAACGTCGGTTTGGGCAATAGGAAACGCAGTTTTATTTAAACAAAAAAGTGTTCATGGATCACAAGTTAACTGGTGTGTTTACCAAGATAGAAGAAGTCAGATATATTAGCGGAATTTAATTAAAAAAAAAACATTGGCCAATTGTACAAACTGAGGGGCCACAGCTAAAAGAATCGCGTATTTCTTTCACCAAAGATCGTATTTGTCATAGCAAACAGTGAAGACCCTGATCAAATGCCGCATCTGGGTCAGAACTGTTTGTCAAAATACGGATTTAGGAGGCAATAGTAGATAAAGGGTTAATTATGTCTGCAAATAATTTGGTCGTTTTAATAAACACTTCCCTCACTCAAACCAATTAAGTGAGTGAAGAGCTATTCTTTCAGGTGTGTTCAAAATGTCATATGTGTTTACAGTTTGGTAAAAAAATGAGCATGACCAGGAAATTATACATTCATAGACCACATGGCAACCCTTGCCGCCGTGAGGTAAACACATACCACTAACAGCTACACGACAACAGACTGCATTTTTATGAAATGTTTGGGGAAATCATTCCTGAGATATGTGACCTCACGCCAGATGGTGAGTTTGTGCGTGTGTGTCTATGTGTGTCTTCCCATCAACGGCTAAGGTCATATGGAGCCTGACATATAAAAAGAAAAGTATAGGTGTGCACTGGGTTTCCTTTGTTTAAACGTTACTTATCTAAAGGCATCTTCTCCAGCAAAAGTTTCGTCGTATCTAGGTGTGAAGGTGCGGTAGGGTGTTTCATTTTTTGGACTTTTTCTCTGATCACCAATATAATTAAACCAACTGTTCTCTAGTATAAACAATACATCTAGACCAAATTTCAGCTCAATCCATCAATGTTTGAACCTCCCCCTACCTGGTTGAATTTTTGACCCTACGGCCATTGGTAGGCAATTTTCCATACAATAAGGGTATCATTTGGAACACATTCCGCCAACATTCTTATGTTGTAACTGTGCAATACCAATAATTTGAAGTTGTTTTAACTCATTTATGCCCATATTTTATAATAGAAATACTGAATTATTATAATGATTCAGTTAATTAACATTGTCAAAAAGGTGTGTTTTTTCCTGAAAATTGAAAAAAAAATATAATTTTGGATTGTTTTTTTCCATTTGCAAACATTCAAGGCAAAAAGCAGAGATCTCTTATCTGTCATCTGGTCTAGATCTTTACTGTTATGTTTTAATACTAAATGATGTACATGTACTAATTTGATTGTAATTATAGCAATACCATATATTTCAGATTGTTTAGTCATAATGATGAACTCTTGTGCAATACTGACTGTATTTTTCGAATAGATATAAAGTGATTTGTTAAGTGAGACATCACTGTGTTATTTCGGATATGCCAAAAAGTGAGTTTGAGTAGGAAATGCCAGAATCACACTCTTCAGATTAACCCATAGTACTGTGAGGAAGAGGCAAAGAACAATGACAGGGAAATGAAAACAATAAAAGTAAAGCAACCAGGTCTAAACCAGCTCTCTCTTCTGCAGCGCCATGATTACAAAACTAGAAAAGACACAAAGTTTTGCAAAATAAAAGGACCTTACACAAAACACACACAAGCAATGGAACTCAGCATCAAAAATAGTCATCAAATAGGAATACAATCAAAGACTCAGAGAATCCTCCAAATGGGCTAATATATGGGAGAATACAATTAGTCCATCTTTAAGTGTAATTCCAGGCCTTTCATCTTCCTCAGGTCAATGTTCTCCAGTTGGACAGAAAGATAACAAAGTATGCAAATGACCAAGAAGCTGATGAGCAGCTCCCAATAACTGGAACATCACACGCAGTGTCTGGCAGCCGAGTAAGAAAACAGCTTTGATGACCACCCTCAGTTTAAGGCACATGCAAACCAGTGAACAACATTAATCATATGAGTTAGGACACAGAAGCTTCAAACACTGTACAAAATCATGGCTCCACAACACTTTTCGAATAAGAGCTTGGTAAAGGCATCAGGTGGCTAGCATGTTATCATTGGGAGTTGAATATTCAACATTCTTGAAGCTCCTGGTCCTGTGACAGGTATGGGAACTTAACTGGGTGCTTTGTTTAGTTCATTGTTTACAACTCTATCCATCAGCTATGTATACCTAACAAATACCATAGTTATGAAATTCAGAGAGACTCTGGGCGGTTTGAAAAAGGTTGTCTCACATACAAGTTGACCCACAACAGCTTAGACAGATATTGGCAAGACGTTTCTTGCCCTCACGCCTTTCTGATAGCAAGAGAACTCCTTTGATGTGCATAACTGCTTACAGCAGCACCTACCTGAAGATGACTTCGGAAGAGACGTCTACAGAGAACTGTGAACTTGTCATCAAGAGTCTGGGTGGACAGGTTATTTGCCTGAGACTTTTAATGAGACTCTTGGTGCATTACACCATGCCAGATTTCATGGCTCCTGCTTGTATATCATGAAGCTTGTTATGTTGTTGTTCAATGTAACACCCCAGGCATTCTCACACCAAACATGCTTGCCAAAATATAAGACCATGAGTATAGGACCAGGAATCCTTCAACCCAAGAGTTGGTTGCTGAGGCACCATGATTGGACTTTGAGTTACATTGTGTGGGAGCAGATGCGGGGAAGACTGTTGTGAGTTGGGCATGTCACTGTGGGCACTAGTACAGCCAGACTCACGGTCGGGTTGATGAGGTTCAGAGTTGCAGGAAATGCGAAAACGAGCTTCTCTGACCCTTTTCTATTAACTTTATAACAGCCTGGAAATTATTGATAAGAGGGTGCCTGTCAGGGCTAGCGGGGGTTCCGCCCCATCCGAGAGCTTATTTGGAAGGTTTTAGCTTGATTTGGGGTTTTGGCTGAAGATGTTATTGCGGAGACGTTTGTGGGTTGAAGCTCAAAATACACTATCCTTTGGGTTTGGCCGAGTTAGTTGGTAGTATATATTTCCCTAGAGACTTCTGGTAGCTTGAATAGTTTTAACTGCAGATTGATTCTGCATTGATAATTAATATATTTTAACACATTCACTGCCAAACGCGACTGTAGTCGAATTTACCGTACACTGCCAACGCGACTACAGTCGAAATTGAAAGGCACAGTTGATAGCTGTCTATTTTAAACGGTTATAAGGAACACAGTATGTAAACTGAAATAAACATCCTGTACCGTTCCTCCGCTAGCTCACGCCTTATAAACATGAATAACAGCACTCGTGCGTAACCAGTAGTCGGAAAATGCGTGTATTTAGGTACATGTACACGTTTCGATTTATATTATTAGCGATACAGACAATACACATTCGAACAAGGTAAGAAAAGCCATTTTATCAATTTTATTCCGTTTTATTCCATGATTTTAACGGTTTCCTCCTTTGCATTTTGCTTTGTTAAAAAACGACTTGCTCACAACCAGAGCCGTTCTGTGTCGAAAATGAGCTTAAATGCCAGATTGCACGGTTTTAGTGGAACTGGCAATCACATGTATACATGATTACATGGTTGTAACTGTAACAGTTACTTAGATTTATGGAAAATTGAATTTTAATAGGTGGGCCCTCGCAATTACAGCTGTACCAACAACTCTCACATCACGATTTCCGACAACTGGTTATGCACGAGTGCTGTAATTCATAATGTATAAGGCGTGAGCTAGGAGGAAAGGGTACAGGGTGTTTATTTCAGTTTACATACTGTGAGGAACGCAACTCTTTGTTCTTTATTTCAAAATGTTCAAGGGACATATTTATCTCATAAATGGAGGTATACGCAATTTTCTGTACAAGAATGGATTTTACAAACATATTTGTACTGTCATAAGATTTCGCAGAAATTAAAAATATCGAGAACATGTCCATGGGGATGACATATTGGACGCATTAAGCCCTTCATTTGTTATACTTTGATTTTTTTCTGATGAAACAATATAGCAGAATATATCCTGATGTTTGATACTTGATGTAGATGGATGTTTATATATTCTTGCATAAAATAGTTGTTTATAGGCATTTTTCATATTTTCAATATGGCTTCCAAAATGGTCGCCAAAGGTCACTTGACTATATTTTTTATTATTGATTCAAGTAAAAGTTTTATATAATATCAACATTCTGTGAAAGTTTCACAGCGATAGGTTGAATGGTTCTGGAGAGACTCTGTGTTGAACCCATATACCCTCAATATTCAGGAGTCCTTGAAACATGCTTGGCACTGAGGTATTGAGGTATTTGTTATACTTTGATTTTTTTCTGATGAAACAATATAGCAGAATATATCCTGATGTTTGATACTTGATGTAGATGGGTGTTTATATATTCTTGCATAAAATAGTTGTTTATAGGCATTTTTCATATTTTCAATATGGCTTCCAAAATGGTCGCCAAAGGTCACTTGACTATATTTTTCATTATTGATTCAAGTAAAAGTTTTATATAATATCAACATTCTGTGAAAGTTTCACAGCGATAGGTTGAATGGTTCTGGAGAGACTCTGTGTTGAACCCATATACCCTCAATATTCAGGAGTCCTTGAAACATGCTTGGCACTGAGGTATTGGTTTTTTGAGGTGTTTGGCAGCGAAAGTGTTAATGCGTGAGCCACAATGTCCATCTGTTCACATGGTCAGATATAACCCAAAGCAATATCTGAAGGGCCATTTGTTCGAGACTCACTGGGGACACTGTGTTGTGTCCTTTCTGCTTAGAACTGGTTTAACCTAGAAAAAGGTGAAATGTCCCGATATGACTGAAAGATTGTTGACTGATACGTAAAACATACGCACAGACAAAAGAGACATTTCGACATTATTTGAACACAGTCAGTTAGCCCAATAATGCCTAGCACCCGTATAAAGGAATATGACAAACAGTGCAGATCCAATGTAGATACAAGGCTGATGTTGAATGAAATAATGTCTGATAAGGGTCTACACTGTTTGCGTAAATGGTACAACAATAAATAATGTCTGTAAAAAGGACAAATATCACTACGTTTACAAAACTAAACACCCTATAATTACAAATCGACTCGCCAGTTTGAACGGATAGAATACTTCAGTGGGCAAAAATGGGTTAACCTATCTACACACACTGTTCCTGGAAATAGCAATATTGAGTGCTCACACTTTCGCATTAAACAGATAGCTGCTTTAATTGAGACAGCAGAGGGGAAAGGATGACCATAGAAACTATTTCTTGAACGAATTTCTGCCAAAACGGGGTCCCTGGAATCGCAGTCAAGCACATTTGCGACTGCATTAGCGGTCCCACCAGTGTGTTGTGAAAAGCAGGTGGGGTCACTTTTGATACACACTGCTTACCATAAAAACAGGAAATAGTCCCAATATGGCTGAAAATTTGCTGACGTGGACGTAAGGCATCAACACAAAAGAAAAACTAAAAATAAACTTGAGGAAAAAAATATATAAAAAAAAAAACATATGTCAGGTAGGATTCGAACCATCGATCACCAGTATATGAGTCAGTGGTACTAACCACTAGACCACAGAGTCTGTTGTAATGGCGTACTCTTACTTTGTTTTTTCCTATTTTGAATGTGTTTCTAAAGACGAGTACAAATATCCATAACAGTGAATATACGTCACTGTAAACGCATGAATAATTTTCTAAGCGAGGCGGATCTAGTTTCCATTAATATTTGTTTCTATCAAAATTACAATTAAACATGGAAATTATTTAAGAAATACACTGGAACTGTTGATACTGAGTTGTGGGATCTTATTTACACGAGCTGAAGCTGAAGATGTAGCAAATTTGTCGTGTTTTAAAACGCTGTTGAGTATAAGTCGAATCCGCCACCATTCCTTAGTGTAAACTTTAGTCTTAGTCGTTAGTCAATCCTTATTTGTACTAGTCCATTAGCACCATTATCACCATAAATATATAGAAAATAAGCAATATCTATAGTCGTGCAAAAAAGGAAGAAGTAAAGAACCCATATCAAATTTTCAACCCGTTTCAGAAATCAGGGTGGTCGAAATGAATAACACACACGAACTCTATATGACATTATGTCTATGATAATTTTAGCATTTTTAAGTTGAAAAACAGCAAATAGTGATATGTTCAAAATTTCAGATAATTTGCATTTCTCGTTTTTAAATTATCCAAATTTTAAATGAACTTAATTTTATGCAAATGAAACAACGTTTACCAATTTGGGGACTCACCAATGAGCACTGAGTTTATGTTAAAAGGTAAGTAGGTATGATCAGGAAATACCCAATCACACACTGCATACCGAACCATGGCATTATTCGAATGACCACAGAACACTCACAGTAATTTGCTAAAATGTATTGTCCTGTAAATTATTGAAAATATTCGAATTAAATGTAATTTTAGTGTTGACTTAGTGCTTCAAATATTTTTTACATACACGTGACATTTAGAGCGCTTCTTTGCTAAATTCATTAGACTGCGCCTATATGTACATTCCTCATCGATTACATAACAATGTTTTTATCATTAACAGTAGGAACGCAAAGAGCGTATTTTGAGTTAAAGTATTTTAAAATTGTAAAAATGCGCGACGCAAAATATTCCCTCAAAATGGCGGCCGAAAAATGGCGCCAAATATTCCCTTTTTTAAACGCTCTTTATTCTTAATTTGTAATTAATGACAGTGTATTCTCGCTATATATTTAGATTCTGCAACCTTTAATCGCCATTTTCCTTTTTTGAAAGTGTTTAATGATATATTGCTTTGCAACGGAATCAAGCTCTGAAATGCACCACCGTCAGGCGCTTAAAAACAGAAATGAAATATAAGCCCTGGCATATAATGGAACGTTTTTTGTCTCCAGAACCGATTTTGATGAAATAAATTAAAACATATTCATCTTTGCCCCGTCCATCTTTCAGCTGAGTATAAACGCGGGACAAAGCTCTAAAATGACGTAGTCACTAGTCAAAGTTGTCCCATATTTACATCACAATATTACGAGTAAACGTGTTGTAATCGATATGTTTTATCTATAAAAATGTAATTCTAAAGGAATAATGCCAATACATATTCTTCTGTAAAATGGCGAAGAACTGTGATGTTCAAATACCTTATCTCTGGGGCCTCAGAGGTGCATCCTAGGTATGCAGATTTCATTTTTAATTCGTTTCGTCCGCCTGAAAATGGGCTTTCCCGTTACTTTGAAATGAGAAATCTTAAATGTTCCCTTCTTCCCGGGCTGCCGATTCTTCCCCTTTCGACTTTATTCTTTAGTCTTTAAATGTCATGCATGTGCAGATCCAGAGGGAGGGGGGGGGGTAGGGGGTCCGGACCCCATCCCTGGTAAATCACAAGTTCTATCAAATTCTATAGAAATTAGCATTTGGACCCCCCCCCCCCCCTCGTAAATAGTTTGACCCCTCCCCGCATCCCCGGAAAATTTTGGACTAAAAAACCCCAAAACAAACATAAAAAATCAAGGCTGTTTACTCGCCGTTGGGCTTGGACCCCCCCCCCCCCCCTCTCTCTCTGACAAAAAAATCTGGATCTGCGCATGCATTGACCATTCAACAGCTCACCCCCCGGGCTCAGCCAATGTCAGAAGGAACTATATGGTTATGTCTGTACCTTGGCTGAATTATCCACTAACCCTCGAGGCCCTCAGGGGGGGGGGGGGAGGGGAGGCTGAAAGAAACTTGCTTGTTCTCCAAAAATCGAAAATTTGTTTTCCTGAGTTCCATGTTCCCCAACATTTTCTTTGTTTGCTTGTTCCCCTCAAAAGTTGCACTTACCTCCTCTGTTCCCTTGAAATAAATGCCCCTTTACCATGTTTCCAAAAACCTTTGGAAGGCCTCACCAACTAGTTACCTACACCCCACCCTCAATCCTCCTCTTGCTCTTATGTCTTCTTTTTTCCTAGCTGTTCCCCAATATTCTTTATTTTTGCAGGGATAATCCTGGATGGGCCTAATCCATTTTGTGAGAAAGTTTTATTGCTTTTAGAAAATGGACTTTACTTTTGGCTTGGCCCCATATAAATTTCTATTCAAATTTCATGTGAATTTTGCTCTAATGTGGATATTAACTTAAGGATTCTTGGGCCCATCAAATTTTGCAAAGGGCCCATAAAAATTTTAAAAGGCCCATCGAAATTTTGAAATTTGCATGACTTTCAATGGGATATATGGGTCATTGGCCCATTTTAAGGGCCCATCATCATTTTGGGCAAGGATTATCTCTGTTTTTGTTTACTAAACTTTATCTTTTTTTGTGGGTAATTTTGGTATGGGTGTGCGAGCCAGTATTTTCAGACCAACCCCAATCCGAATCATATACAAAAATATCCTTTGTATATTTGATTTCACAGAAAGTTGACCCATTCATAAACTCCCCCCCCCCCCTCCCCAAAGTAAATTTTATAAAAAGCCTAATAGCAGAGCTCACATTTTATTTAGGTGTACAAAACTTAGAAAATGGGAGCCAGTATACCCCTTATTTCAGAGTCAGTGGGAACTTTACTATTAAATATGAAATTAAAATACAATTTATTGATAAAAGCATCCCATTATGACCCAGACCCCAATTAATACATCATTAATATTGAATCATACAATATTCAACCTTCAAACTAGACCTAACCCTAAATAAGAGAAAAATGTTTTTGCTATATTATTCTTCATTTTATTTTTTTTTAAAAATGAGGTGCTTGGGGCTTGGAACGACAACTTTAGTAAGAAAATATAACTGTTTCTTGGGGAAAGGGAAGCAGGCTTATGTATGCAGGTAAACATTATGTAACATATCACAAACCCCACTGGCTGGGCCTCATTAATATCATTTTTGTAAAGTGTAGACTGAGATTGCTTTCAACATGGATAAAAAGTTAAAGAGGTTTAAGTATGTATTCCAAGTTGCAGCATACCAACCACTATACATGTAATAAGCAGACATGTTCTTATTATAAACCAACAATGATAAAGGATTCAAAGTAAGAATTTTTAACTGTCTTACAGGAATCTTAGTCAGACTCCCAAACATTAATTGGCCTTAAACTTCAAAAACTGGATGACAGTATAATTAAACACTGGTTTCAAATTTTAGAGAGATTTCATCAGCTGTTAACTGATCTGATAATTATTTACACAGAATAAAGTTCCTGTAAAATTTACAGTTAATCAGAATGAAGCCAGCTGGTCTGGAACACCACTTTCCATCATTTTTGAAATAGTTACTTCATTTGTACGAAAGTATGCTTATTATGAAGAATATGGTACTTTATACCTTAAGCTACTGTAGCCCCCCTCCCCACAGCATCTATCACCAATATTTATAAGAGACTTCAGGCCCCCAGATAAGAGTGGGTAACTGAAATTTATTTTCTTATTTCTCAACCAAAACAGATGTTGTGGGTACTCAAAAGAACCGTCTCGATGAGACGGTTCTTTTGAGCACACAAAACACATGTTTAAACTGATGGATAACTGGCCCTATGAGAGTATTAGATGTCAAAATAACTTGTTTACTTTCAATTACTGCAAATTGCAGAATAAGTCTGTTATATCTGTATTAAGTCTGTTTTTTTTTTGTTTTTTTTAATGATCTGTTGGTTTTACACAGTGCTTATGAGAGTCAGAGACCCCCAAAATTGGTCATAGGAATCAATAACTGATGCCAGCTAGTTATTGTCTCAAATTTGAGAAAGATCTAACCAGCTTTAACCTTTTACACCTTTGAAATATCATGTATTTGAAAATATTATGGAAAATGGAGCATTTGCTCTTTTGGAGCAAATGCTCCATCCCATTATATTTTCTAATTCATGACTAATTAGCTTCAATTTTCTTGAATTTTTTCAATGTTGTCTAAGATAGAAAATAATGTCATGATCTAAATATAGCCTATGAAGTAAAGGATTAAGATTATAAAAGAGTAAACTGAGTTTGTTTTTGTCCAAAAAAAAGGGTGTGTAACACATATTTTGAGTTAAACCAAACTCTAGGAAGAATATATTTGTAGATTTTTTTTTCATTTAGGAGGTCTTTTACAATAAAGACATGTATCTATTTAAATGAATTTAAGTATGCTTATTATGAAGGATACTTTATACCCCAAGCTTCTATAGCATTCCCTCCCCAAAGCACATATCCCCAAGATAAGACTATTAATGTGTGATTGAATCATTTCTTAATCAAACGTATATTGTGGGTACTCAAAAGAACCGTCTCAAAGAGCACCCTAAACACAGTGTCATATGTTTATATGATATTTGGATCATATAACTTTTGTATTTGTTGAGGTCAGGTAAACACTAAAATATGATTAGGGCATGGGTATTCATCCTATTTAAAGAATCAGGCAGTAACTTGGACCAGAAAATTCTTTGTCTTGCAATGTAAATCTGTCTATAGTATGTATAGTGATACAGATGTAATTGTTTTCTTGATATTTCTGATAAACTAAGCAGGATTCTTTGGCACATTTTGAAGACCAATTTTGAGTCATGTTCCCAATTGCAAAAAAGTATGTTTTTTCCAATATTAAGGAGAATATTCCCAATTTAAGAAACAAAAAAATGTCACTATTTTGTGACAATGTACCCCAATGAATAGTACCTGTTAAATTCATAATGTTGAAATATTCTTATTAGCTAAGTTTTGTTTGATTTGATTATAATATATGGTGTGAGTTTTCCCCAATTTGTATAAAACTATGTGAAAAATTCCCAATTCTGGGGATTGGGTCATGTTCCCTAAATAGAGAGAAAAAACCCTGGGTCACTTTTAATAATAGGGACTGTAACAACGTTGTAGCTTACACATAACCTGTTCTGAAAATGAAATCAAATATGTTTTGGTATACTATTTTCATGTAGATTCAACATCGGTGTTATTTTTTTTTTTTTTTTTTTGGGGGGGGGGGGGGGGGGGGGGGGCAGGGGTCCCTCACTGAAGCCCTCCCAAGGGTTGGGGTACAGGGGGAAAAGAGCATTCATCTCAGTGTAACAGAAGAACAAAGGGCCCAATTAATTTTGAGGGGAAGGGGAACATTGGGGAACAGGGAAAATATGGGGAACAAGGGAACAGGTACCATCCTCCCTCCCTGGGAGGGCCTCATCAGTAGTTTGTAAAGTATTAATTAGTGCATAATTGGGTGTAAAATAGACTATCGCAAGTTTTATCAACCCCCATAGAAACAATCTGCGGGTTATATTTGAATAGTGCAAGACATTTCCTGATTGTAATTTGTAAGCAAGATTATTGAAAATCAATAAGACAATAGGAACGGCTTTCAATACCGTGTGCACTAAAAAAAGATTGCTTACGTCATTTATTTTTTTATCGATGTTGTCGTCATTAACCAGACGGTCAGGAAAGATAACGTTGTCATTGATTGAGAATATTAGTGAAACATGAATTTATCCGAGGTAAATAAGGCCTAGATATCCAATATATTAAATAGATTTTCATTTGAATTTTAATACATTTATTGTGGTCTAGATTGGTTTTGCGCGATATGAACTGGCTTTGCCAGTCGCACCCAATCCTCGTTTTCCGCCATCTTGGAAGTTTGACCGTTTGAAGACCGTATGACCTCTCGAAGATAATGGAACGAATTTTGTCTCCAGAACGAATTTCAATAAAAATTGGCACATTGGTAGTTGAAACACTATATTTTTTAATGACATATATGCCACAGCGGGACCAAGTCGAAAAAATGAGAAATTTGATATCAAACGTGAACCATTTTTTTACAGTCACATCCATCTTGCAAGTTTTCCGTTTCGCACATCTCGTTGTTTAAGAGCGTTGTCGTAGATTAAAAATCATACGCTATGGGAAAACTTGAACAAACGACGAACACAAGTGGCCAATTTTTAACAGAATAAGATATGGGACATTCGTGCAACAAGCGGTTAAATTTGGGGTGTCGTTCCTCGCTTCGCTGAGAAAGCCAAAAAATTCGAACGTTTTTGTTGCTATGCATGTTTGATAATATTCATACGCCTTCACTACGCGTCCCGACTGTAATGCATTGTGTATATAGTTTTGAATGCATATGGATTTTATATACAACATAGTTTATGTTTACCAAACACATTCCCTGGACAGTTTAAAACGTAAAATTGGCCGTTTAACGTTCTTGAACTGTTCATAATCTATCTAGATATAATAAAGCACAGTTCCTAAACATTTCTATAACAGCATACACTTTTAAGTAGCTGGAAGATTGGTTCTACAACATAAATAACAAAAATGGGCCAGGACATGAGATTTCCAACAATGTGGTATATGCGACCAGCAACGCCTCAGATCAGCCTGCGCATACGCGCAGTCTGATCAGAGCCTTTGCTAGTCGCTTGAATATTCTATGAGTGTTTAGCTACTAACTAAACTTCATTTGGAGTTTCTAAGCTTAAAAGGAGGCTGCACAGGCTCGTTTGAGTCTACACATGTCAAAATGGCACATTGTTTGAAATCTCATGCACTGGCTCAAATAGTAAGTGCGTATGATCAGAAAATAGCTACAGCAGAATAATACCTTCAGAATTTTAGGGGTGTTTATGAAACACCAGCCATAATAAAAACAATATTAGAGCACCTCTGCATAGCTAGTGTATTTCAAGTACCATAATTATTCCAATTAATATTTATGTACATTAATCAACAATCAAAGATAGAAAAGAAAGTGAATATGAATAGGAAACACCACAATCACACACAACGACGCTCGGCATTGTGGGGAAGAGCCAAGAACCACTAACAGTCACAAAACACCAGGAAGACAATAAAAGTAAAGCAATTAGCACTCTCTTCCTTGTCAAGATGATTGCAAAACTAGAAAGGACACTAAGTAATGTATAGTAAACACGGGGACCGAACACAAACCCTCACATTCAATGGGGGAACATTAAACAATGAATCAACAACAAAAGAACCACCACCTTAGATCGGCCAGCAGGATAATCCACTTGCGGGAGGGGATGGCTTAATTGCATTTAACTGGTACCCCAAAAATAGTGAGTATGACCTTCGCATTAGGTTAGGTCGTTGTTAAAACACAAAGAACCTAATCACATTAACACAATATGATGGAACAAAGAATATGGCTTACGCCTCACAGATAGTCACAGCAACAGAAACCTCAAGTTGAGCCCCGGTGGACCCAGCCAAAGAAACACATCATGCAAACTGGTCAAGACCTCTTTGTTTTGAAAGAAATTCAGCAAAGGACAACACATACATGAACAATTTTCAAGCATGCACAGTTAATATTCATTGAGATGAAAACTATTCTCATTGAGTTACAGGACTTGACACTAGGCAAATTAAAAATTAAATTTCAAAATAAAAAAAAAAGATTGTGTCCCCCGTTAAGATCTCAGGTGATGTTCGATTCCATTCCATTTTATTTCATTACAATCCATCCATTCCATTCCGGTCCTATCCAATCCTATCCAATCCAATCTAATATAATCCAGTTCAATCCAATCCATTCGGTTCCATTTCATGTTGTACACAATGTCCTCTGCTCCAGCTATTGTATAAACAAGTAACTGACCAGGGCCCGGAATTACAATGCCTCCTTAAAGTTAAGGAAGACTTAAGTTAAGTTTTGATTTTTCACGATCCGAAAAATAGCGTTTCAAACTGAATAAAATCAAAATAGTTTCATTTTTTTCTGTAGATCATAATAATATCTTTGACCACAAGTACTGCATCGATCCAGGCAATTTAATCAGCATCTAATATAGCATGTTAAAATATCAATACTTAACTTAAGTCTTCATAACTCTAAGGAGGCATTGTAATTCTGGGCCCTGATGGCTTATGCAAATACATGCATAATGGACTTACCTTTTATAAGGTGGTTGACCCGGGACATGATAGGACCCACTCTGGGATTTCAGCTATTTTCATTACAAATCATGAATTTGGTAATCCGGGCGAAAAAGGTTGAATAGTTTGAAGCAAAGTGTGTGAAATAGTCGGTGACTTGTTTTGCGATCAATAAGCTACTGTAGAAAGCATCTGTAGTTTTTGACACTGATGCCCACCTTTCCGTTCTGTTTAGTCCTTCTCAGCAGGCAAACAACCGTAATACAACGTCATATCAACGCCGATGTGACGTCATGACGTCATATCGACGTCGATACGACGTTGTCTTGACGTCATGTGCCTGCTGGGCTACCACTCACCCTGTACATGCGCGGATCCAGATAGTTTTGTTAGAGGGGCCCAACTTTTTTCCCGACGTCGACAACGTTTTTTGTGTTTCCTTTTTCGTTTAGTTCATGAGGAAAAAGAGGAATCAAATAGCACTATTAGCGGGTTATCATCGGTAGCGCATCTGCACGAAAGGCTGAGCTAAAGGTTGTGGGGTCTTGGAGATGAGGACTTGGGGTGGGGCAGGGGTAAGTGTGCTAGTTTGTACACGGGGATCAGCGTTTGAGATGGATTGGTGGAAGTTTGGGTGTGTTTCAGTAGATACTACAATATGACACACATTTCTCTCCGCGCCTGCATGCATCGCATGTACTGATATGGAATACTTGAAGGAACTAGAGCGTGACGTTACAACTACCGCGATGGCAAAGGCGTTACTGCGCCTTAAAACTTTGGCATTTATTCCTTCATAGAACATGATCGGTTCGATTTTTTTTTACGTCCGAAGGACGAATAAGGGCTGTCATGTACATGCCATGTGTAAAATACTCTTGTTCTGAGCTAAAACTTGCAAAACATCTGCATCCTTTCTTCGTTTTGACATAAAACTGAAGAAATCCCGTTCTGTGTTCGATTTGGTAACGGTTCTCATCTCAAGGCAAAGCTTTTTTCAGCATCGCATTTGGCCTGTTTAGCAAGGTAAATCATATCTACATGGAATAGCATTGTCGGATTTTTACATAGTTAGCTCATTCTTTTACAAAAAAATCAAAACAAGCGAGAGTACCTACCTTTGTTTGGCTTTTATATGACGATGCCTCTATCACGAAAGGTCCCAGATATGACGAAGATTTACGTGAATGCGATTTCGCGGGAGTTCCGCTGATGCCCACCCGTGTTACAGTTACTTTACTTACAAAACATGATTTCACTGTCACTCTTGCCCGACAGGACATACCCGGTGGCTGTGGCTGCTATCCGGACGTACATGTGCTGTTTTTGGTTGCTATATTAATTTTGCGTGAGCGATTTGTATTTTGTTATGAATTGGTGATGTTAATCTTTTGCTCTATCCAGTTTGTCAATTTTACGTTTGTGTGT